>REGO01000382.1:28287-68503 GCA_010120015.1 Rhombomys opimus | reverse complement strand
GGTTTCTTGTTATTCCATACAAATTTGAGAATTTTTCTTTCCATTAACCAACTTGTTAAAGGTGTTTGCCAGCTGTAGGAGTTCCTTGGTAAAAATTTGTGGTTGTTGATTTATACTGCCATATCATTTGCAAATAGTGATAACTTGACACCTTTCTTTTTTATTTGTATCCTATTGATCTCCTTCAGTAGTCTGAAGCTATGGCTCAAGCTATAACTTCAAGTACTATATTAATTACTTACAGAGAGAGTGGACAGCCTTGCCTCGTTCCTGATTTTAATGGAACTGATTTCAGTTTCTCTTCATTAAATTTTACATCCATTATAAGCTTTCTTTTTATTGCTTTATTATTTTTATGTACATACCTTGTATTCCTGATCTTTTCAATACTTTTATCATGAAAGAATTTTGGATTTTGACAAAAGCTTTTTCAACATCTAATGAGATGATCACATGTATTTTTTTTTAGTTTGCTTATATGGTGGATTACATTGACATATTTTGTACGTTAAACCATCCCTACATCTCTGGAATGAAACCTGATTGATCATGTTGGATGATTTTTTGATGTATTCGTGTATTCTGTTTGCGAGTATTTCACTGTGTATTTTTTCCATTAATGTTCATTAGGAAAATTGGTCTGTAAATTTCTTTCTTTGTTGATTAGTTGTGTAGATGTGGCAAAAGGGTGACTGTGGCCTCATAAAATGAATTTTGCAATGGTCCTTCTGTTTCTATTTCATGGAATACTTTGAGGAGTATTGGTATTAACTGTTCTTTGAAAGTCTGGTAGAATTCTGTGCTAAAACCATCTGGCCTAGGCTCTTTTTTTTGGGGGGGAGGACTTTTAGTGAGTGCTTCTATTTCCTTAGAGGTTATAGGTCTATTTAAAATGTTTATGTGATGTTCATTTGAATTTGGTAAGTAGTATCACTGAAGTAAATTCTCCATTTATTTTTTATTTTCCAATTTTGTAGAGTACAGGTATTTGACATATAGCCTAATGATTCTTTGGATTTCTTCTCTGTCTGTTGTTATATCCTCCTTTTCATTTCTGATTTTGGTAATTTGGATATTCTCTTTCTCTGCTTTTTAATTATTTTGAATAAGGGTTGGTTTATGTTGTTAATTTTCTCAAAGAATCAACTCTTGTATTGACTCTTTATAATATTTTCTATTTTCCCTATTTTATTGATTTCAGTGCTTAGTTTGATTATTTCCTGCTGTCAGCTCCTCTTGGGTGTGTTTGCTTACTTTTGTTCTTAGAGATTTCAGGTGTGTTGAGTTGCTAATATGAGATCTTTAATTTCTTTTTAAAGTCACTCAATGCTATGAAATTTTCTCTTAACTTCACTCTTATTGTATACCACAAGGTTTGCTATGTTGTGCATTCATTTGGTTGAATTCTAGAAAGTTTGTCATTTTTTTTTTGTTTGTTTGTTTGTTTCTGCCTTGATCCAGTGGTCATTCATAGAAGGTTGTTCAATTTCCATGAATTTGTAAGGTTTATGTTTCTGTTGTTGTTGAAGCCCAGCTTTAATCAAAGGTGTCTGATAAAATGCAGTGGTTATTTTAATTTTCTTGTAAGGTTTTGAAGTCTCCTACTGTTAATATGTGGGATTCCATGGATGAATTAAGCTTTAGTAATGTTTCTTTTACTAATGTGGGTGTCCTTTCATTTGGGGCATAGATATTCAGAATTAAGACATCATCTTGGTGGATTTTTCCTTTGGTGAGTATGAAGTGTCCTTCCTCATTTCTTGTTATTAATTTTGTTTGAAAGTCTGCTTTCTTAGATATTTATGTAGCTACACCAGGTTGCTTCTTGGGTCCATTTGCTAGGAAAATATTTTTCCAAACTTTTACTTAGAGGTAATGTCTGAGGTATGATTCTTGTATGCAGTAAAGGAAGGATCCTGTTTTCACATCCATTCTGTTAGTCTGTGTCTTTTTACTGGGGAATTTAGTCCATTAGTATTGAGAGATAGTAATGACCAATAATTGCTAATTCCTGTTATTTCATTGTGGTGGTGGTAGTGCTGCTGCTGCTGCAGTTTCTGGTGGTGGTGGTAGTAGTGCGTATGTGTACATGCGTGTGTGTGTGTGTGTGTGTGTGTGTGTGTGTGTGTGTTTGTGTGCTTTCCTTCTTCTGATTTTTCTCATGTGAATTATTTTAATGTTTTCTTGGATGAAGTTAGCCTTTCTGGGTTGGAATTTTTCTTCAAGTACCTTTGGTAGGGTTTCTGATTTTGTGAATACATATTGTTTAAATTTATTTTTGTCATTGAATATCTTGTTTGCTCCATATACAGTGACTGAAAGTTTTGCTGGGTATTGTAGTCTGGTCTAGCATCTGTATTCTCTTAGACCACAAGACATTTGTCCAGGTCCTCTTGGCTTTTGAAGTCCCAATTGAGAAGTCAGGTGCAATTCTAATATGTCCACATCTATATGTTAGGTTTTTTTTTTTCCCTTACAACTTTTAGTATTCTTTCTTTTTCTTGAATGTTTAATTTTTAGTATTTTAGTTGTTATGTGAGGAGGAATTTTCTTTTCTGGTCCAGAGTATTTGGTGTTCTGTAGCTTCTTATACCTTTATAGGGATCTCCTCTTTTTAGGTTAGAAAATTTTTCTTCTATGATTGTGTTTAAAATATTTCTGGCGGGCTGGAGAAATGGCTCAGAGGTTAAGAGCACTGGTTGCTCTTTCAGAGGTCATGAGTTCAATTCCCAGCAACCACATGGTGGCTCACAACCATCTATAATGAGATCTGGTGTCCTGTTCTGAAGTACAGATTATAAATAATAATTAAATCTTAAAACTAAAAAAAAGTATAAAATATTTTCTGGGCTTTTAAGCTGTGATTCTTTTTCTTTTTCTTCTTCTCCCTTCTCCTCCTCCTCCTCCTTCTCTTCTTCTGTTTGTAGTATTCTTAAATTTATTATTTTCATAGTGTTCCATATTTCCTGGATGTTTTGTGTCAGGATCTTTTAACTTTACATTTTTTTTGACTGATGTGTCAATTTGTTCTATCATGTCTTCTATGCCTAAGATTTGCTACTCCATCCCTTGGATTCTGTTGGTGATGCTTGCATCCATAGTTCCTGTTCACTTACCTATGTTTTCCATCTCTAGGTTTCCCTGGCTTTGTGTTTTTATGATTGCGTTTGTTTCTCATTTAAAGTTGTAAATGGTTTTTAATCATTTTCTACATTAATCATTTTCTGTTTGTATTTTTCTTAATTTCTATATGGAATTTATTCATTTTGTCTTTAAAGATTCTATCATCTTCATAGTATTGGATTTAAGGTCATTTTATTCTGCTTTTGCTGCTTTGGAATATCCAGGGCTTGCTGTTGTAGGATATCTTGGGCCTGGTTGTGCCACATTGCCTTGGCTCATGTTGAGTGTGTTCTCACACTGGCCTCTAGTTGTTTAGGTTTTGGTGTTATTATAGGTTTAGGTACCCAATTCTGAGTTTATTTTTGATGGAGATATTTTTTTTTTGAAAATTTTTCCCCTAAGTTTGTTCTTTTCTTTGATCTTCTGTCCTGAATAACCTGTGGTTCTGGTGAACAGTGATTTTTCAAGTCTACTAGAGTAGGTTTTGGTGGCTTATAGAGACTCTGGGGTTTGGGGGTTTCGGGTGCCTACATTGCCTCCGCTTCTGAAAACTGGTGTGGCTTCTGTGGTTCAGATTCCAGTTTGGCCTCTCAGCTTCCAGGTACATGATTGGCATCTATTCTTTGGGGCACCAGCTTGTTCTCTGGGGTTTCTAGTACTAGTTTGGTCTCCAGAAGAGCAGACATCTTCAGTCAGAGTTTTGACCAGGATATGGAGCAGAGGGGAGGGCCACTTTGGGGGATAACAGAGTTGGTTCTAAAACATGTTAATGAACAGTTATTTTACCTGGGGTTCCTAGTATAAGGGTGGCCTCTGGTAGAGAAGTAGTCTTCTATTGGAGTTGTTGGATGGGGAGAGCTCTACTTTTTTATTTTTTGGTGTGTTAGTTTGTTGTTGTTGTTTTCAAGACATGCTTTATCTGTGTAGTCTTTGCTGTTCTAAACTCAATTTTATAGACCAGGATGACATCAAACTCACAGAGATTCACCTTTCTCTTCCTCCTCTAGTACTGGAATCACAGTTATGCACCGCCCTTCCTGGCTGACAGCTCTGCTTTTAAGAAGACTTAATATCTAAACTGGACAGCTGCCTTTCTGTCTTTTGTGGTTTTATACTTCTGATTGCCTATGGGTGAATCTTACTTCATGCAGTTGGCCACTTTTTTTGTCAGGTTTTATCTGTTTTACTAATGGGCTTCCTGTTTTCATCCTAAACTTTTTTATTTTTATTTTTGAGACAGGGTCTGTTGTAAGTGCAGCTGACCTTGAAATCTCAATGCTCCCAAAAAGAACCTTTAAATGTTTGTCCTCTTGCCCTTTCTCTGGATTACTAACATTATGAGTGTTCTCCACCACATTGGTTTATGTGCCAGTGGAGATCAAATCCATGACTTCATGCAGGCTGTGCACTCTAAAGTTTAGACTATATCTCTGGTCCTTGTACATTCTTAGTGCTGAGCTAATTTAACATTAAATAATTGCAATTACAAAATTAAGCTTATCAACCAATCTTTTACTTTTTATTAATATTTTACTATAAAAAATTTTGGCACAGAGATCCAAGATGATGATGCCAACCAAGCACAATATCTCCCCAATAGCAGCTCAACATTTGAGAGCAGAGCAACCAACAGGCCTTACTGTGCATACCAAAACCCCAAGAGAGGAGAGCCCAAGGGAAAACACAGGGATCCAACTTCAGGTCACCTCGCTAATCCCAGGAAAAGTTCCTGAACATCAGCCCTAGGCCAGCCACTGAATCCCACTGTCTGTGGATTCCTTCCAGGTAATGGTTCGTGACTCAAACCTCAGGTGCCCATTCTCACCATCCCATGTACACCTTCTGGGTACTGGGTGCTCCTTGCTCCAACCCTGGGTGCCCACTCTCACCATCCTGTGTAGTAGATACTTTATGCTACTGGAGGCTCCAAAATCGAGCTCCCACTCTCACTGTCCTGGATGTGCAGTTCCGACCTCCAGTTTCCTGATGCTGGGGACCCACAGAAGGAACTACAGACACTTCTCCAAAGCACGAACTGTCTTCCTAAGGAGACCAGAAAGACCTTTGAGATCACCAGTTCTCTAAGTTGGCTGCACCCAGAAAGCACAGTGTATGCACACAGTGTCTGGGCTCACTAACATCTGAACAAAAAACATTGTATCAGACCAGCTGACTCCAGGACTTCCTTTGGCAAAAGGAGGATCCTGAGGAAATTACTTGGTCCCCAAGATCATACATCTAAGGAGAGCTTAGGGTAAGTCCCTGAGATATACCAGCCAGTCCTAAATCATCCCCACCAATCAGAGAAGGGGTTCTGAACGAACATCCAGCTTCCTGCACATGATTCTTCCTGCACCCCTGACAACTCCAGTAGGTAAAAGGATATACCCACCAATACCAGATACAACCAGGTGGCTAAAGAATAGCTTAAAAGCACAATCATCAAAAGCCAAAAACAATATGACATCCTCAGAACCTAGTTATCTCAAGGCAAGTATCCCTGGATACCCTAACACTGAAAACACAAGAAAACAACCTTAAATTATGCTTATGAAGCTGACAACAAGGAAACAAATAAAATCCTTAAGGAAATAAAGGAAGATATATTCAAAGAGATGGAGTCCTTTAGAGAAGAAATAAATCACTGAAAAATTATAGGAAACTACAATACAGGTGAAGGATTTCAACAAATTAT
The DNA here is from genome assembly GCA_010120015.1 of Rhombomys opimus. NCBI lineage: Eukaryota > Metazoa > Chordata > Mammalia > Rodentia > Muridae > Rhombomys > Rhombomys opimus. The sequence continues at coordinate 62,685 of REGO01000382.1, read as the reverse complement.
TTAATGAAAGGCAAAACAATACAAACAAACAGGTGAAAGAAATCAGCAAAAAAGGTTCACGATCTGAAGTTGGAAATAGAAATATTAAATAAATCACAAAGAAATTCTCGAGGAGAACTTACAGAAGAAAACAGGAACTACAGAGGTAAGCATCATCAACAGAACACAAGATATGGAGGAAAGAATATCAGGTGTAGAAAACATATTGGAAGAAATTGATGCATCTTTCATAGAAAATGTTAAATCTAAAAAATTACTGATACAAAACATCCAAGAAATCAAGGACATCGTGAAAAGACAAAACCTAAGAATAATCGAAATAAAAGAAAGAAAAGATGACTAAGGACTTTGAACATTTTAAGTGTTCCTCTACCATTTGATATTCCTTTTTGAGAATTCTCTGTTTAGCTCTGTACCCCATGTTTAAATTGGATTAATTGTTTTGTTGGTGTTTGACTTCTTGAGTTCTTCATATATTCTGGATGTTAGCCCTCAGATAGAGGGTTGGTGAAGATCGTTTCCCAGTCTGTAAGCTGTTGTTTTGTTCGGTTAGCAGTGTCCTTTGCTTTATAGAAGCTTTTCAGTTTCATGAGGTTCCATTTATTGATTATTGATCTTAGAGCCTGAGATGTTGATGTTCTGGTTAAAAAGTTGTCTCCTGTGTCAATGAGTTCAAGGCTCTTCCCCACTTTTTCTTTTAACAGATTTAGTGTATCTGGTTTTATGTTAAGGGCTTTGATACAGTTGGACTTTAATTTTGTGCAGGATAATAAATATGGATATATTTTCATTTTTCTGCATGTTGACATCCAGTTAGACCAGCACCATTTGTTGAAGATGCTATCTTTTTTTCAATGGATGGTTTTGGCTTCTTTGTTAAAAATCCGTAGGTGTGTGTTAATTTCTGGCAAACAAGGACCATGCATGGAGATGACATAGACCCCCTGCTTAGATGAAGCTCATAGGATGCTTGGTTTCCAAGTGGGTTCCTTAGTAAGGGGAGCAGGGTCTGTCTCTGACATGAACTCAGTTGCTAGCTCTTTGATCATCTTCCCCTGAGGAGTCCAGCCTTACCAGGCCACAGAGGCAGATGATGCAGCCAGTCCTGATGAGACTTGATAGGATAGGGTCAGATAGAATGGGAAGAGGTCTTCCCCTATCAGCAGATTGGGGGGGGGGGGAGCATAGGGGGAAATGATGGAGCTTGGGTGGGACAGGGAGGAGTGAGGGGACAACAGCAGAGATTCAGAGTGAAAAATTGTAATAAATAATTAATAAATAAAATAATTTTTAAAAGGAAAAAACACACACAAAAATAAAGCTGTTATGATCATAGTTGAGCAAATGTCCTTGTTGAATAGTGGGGCATCATTTAGGTATATGCCCAGGAGTGATATTGCTGGATGTTGAGCCACAGAAAACATAAAGTATTTTTCATAACTCTAACCAAGTAAGTGAAAGACTCTAACGACAGATATTGAAGAAGATATCAGAAGATGGAAAAATCTCCCATGCTTATGTCTTGGTAGGATTAACATTGTATAGTGACCATCTTACCAAAAGCAATCTATAAATTCAATGCAATTCACATCAAATTACCAGCAAAACTCTTTAGAGACCTTGAAAGAAAAATTCTCAACTTCATATTGAAAAACAAACAAACAAAACAGAATAGCTAAAACAATCCTATTCAAAAACGATATTCTAGAGGTATCTCTATTCCTGATCCAAGATAAAAATGGCACATTACTGGCATTGAAACAGTCTGGTGGATCAATGGTATCAAATACAAGACCTAGAAATAAACCAACACACCTATGGGCACTTGATTTTTGACAAAGATGCCAAAACCATACAACAGAAAAAAGATAGCATCTTCAACAAATGGTGCCGGTCCAACTATGTGTCCACATGCAGAAAAGTCATTGATGTAGATTTCCACAATCTTACAAAAAAGATGCCTATAAGCATATAACAGGCCTACAAAACACCAAATACATTATAGACTAGAAAAGAAAATCCTCTACCATATTAATAATAAAGACACTAACTGTAGAGAACAAAGAGAAAATATTAAAAGCTGTAATGGAAAAAGACCAAGTAACATATAATGACAAACCTATCAGAATCACAACTGAGTTTACTGCAGGTTTCATAAATGACAGAAAGGCCTGGGCAGATGTCTTGCAAACCCTAAGAGAGCACAGATGCCAGTCCAGACTAATATACCCAGCAAAACTTTCTATCAGCATTGATGGAGAAAACAAGATATTCCACAAAATTGTAACAATATCTATAAAAAACCCTTACAAAAGATACTATAAGGAAAACTCCCAGGCAAGGAAGTTAATTGCACCCCCCCCCAAAAAAAAAACACAGGATATAAATAACTTCACTACAACAAAACCAAAAGCAGACAAGCACACAAACACACTATCACAACCAACACCAAAATAAAAGGACCATTCATTGCTCTTTAACATCAATGGACTCAACTCGCCAATAAAAGACACAAACTAAAAGAATGTATGCAGAAACAGGACCCATCATTCTGCTACATACAAGTACTACGCTTTAGCCATAAAAATAGACATTACCTGAGATTAAAGATAAAAATAAATTTCCAAGAAAATGGATCCAAGAAGCAAGCTGGATTAACCATTCTAATAACTAATAAAATAGACTTTCAATTAAAATTAATCAAAAGAGATGAAGGGCACTTCATACTCATGAAAGAAAAATTCCACCTAGATGACATCTCAACTCTGAACATCTATGCTCCAATACAAGGGTAACCACATTTGTAAATAAAACATTAATAAAGCTTAAACACATCGATCCCAAAACATTAAAGTAGGAGACTTCAACACCCACATCTCACCAAAGGGCAGGTCAATGAAACAGAAACTAAACAGAGAGATAATGACACTAAAGATGTCATGAATCAAATGAACCTAAAATACATTTACAGAACTTTTCATCCAAATACGAAAGAATATACCTTCTTTTTTAGTACTTCACAGAACCTTCTCCAAAATTGACTGTATAGTCAGTCAAAAAGCAAGCCTCAACAGATACAAGGACATTGAAATGATCCCTTGTACCCCATGATGGACTAAAGCTGGACCTCACCAACAGAAATAGCAAAATGCCTACACATGCATGGAAACTGAACAACTCTTTACTCAATGAGAGCTGGGTCATGAAAGATATAAAAATATAAATTAAAGAATTCCTAGAATTAAATGAAATGAAAATGAAGGTACAGCATCCCTAAATTTATGGGACAAAATGAAAGCAGTGATAAGTGGAAAGCTTATAGCACTAAGTGCCTTCATAGAGAAATTTGAAACTTCTCATACAAGCAACTTAACTGTTCACTTGAAAGTCCTTGGGAAAAAAAAAGAAACAACACATGCTGGAGAAGATGTGGAGAAAGGGAAACCCTCCTCCACTGCTGGCAAGAATGTAAACTTATACAACTGCTTTGGAAATCAATCTGGCGCTCTCTCAGACAATTAGAAATAATGCTTCCTCAAGATCCAGCTATACCACTCATAGGCATATATCCAAAAGATGCTCAAGTATACAACAAGGACATCTACTCAACCATGTTTGTAGCAGCTTTATTTTTAATAGCCAGAACCTGGAAACAGCCCAGATGCCCCTCAGTTGAGGAATGGATGCAGAAATTGAGGTACATCTACAAAATGGAATATTATTCAGAACAGGGACTGTCTCTGACAGAAACTGACTGGCCTGCTCTTTGATCACCTCCCCCTGAGGGGGAGAGCAGCCTTATCAGGCCACAGAAGAAGACAGTGCAGACACTCCTGATGAGACCTGATAGACTAGGATCAGAAGGAAGAAGAGGAGGACCTCCCTTATCAATGGACTGAGAGAGGAACACGGGTGGGAAAGAGGGAGGGTGGAATTGGAAGGGGAGGAGAGAGAGAGGTACAGGGGGGATACAAAGTGAATAAAATGTAATTAATAAAAATAAAAATAATTAAATTTAAAAAATAAAGAAACACACCCAAGAGGATTAGATAGCTGGAAATAATAAAAATTACAAACATCCATATTTATCACCCTGCACAAAATTAAAGTCCAAGTGGATCAAAGATCAAAACATAAAACCAGACACACTAAATCTGTTAGAAGAAAAAATGGGGAAGATTTTTTAACTCATTGGCACAGGAGACAACTTCCTAAACAAAACACCCACAGCTCAGACTCTAAGATCAACAATTATTAAATGGGAACTAATGAAACTGAAAAACTTCTGTAAAGCAAATGACAAATGGAACAAAATGACATCCTACAAACAGAGAAAAGATCTTCACCAACCCTACATCTGACAAAGGATTAATATCCAAAATATATAAAGAAATCAAAAAATTAAACACCAGTAAACCATACAATCCAATTTAAAAAATGGAGTACAGAGATTCTCAAGAGAACAGCAGAGAAACACTTAGAGAAGTACTCAGGGTCCTTAGCCATAAGGAAATCAAAATCAAAATGACTGAGAATCCCCCTTACACCCCTCAGAATGGCTAAACCTGAAAACTCAATTGACAGCACATGCTTGCAAGGATGTGGAGAACGGGGAATAGTCCTTCATTGCTGGTGGTAATGAAAATTTGTACAACCACTTTGGAAATCAATCGAGGGCTTTGTCAGAAAATTGGGAATAGTGTAACATAAAGACCCAGTTATACCACTGCTTGGCATGTATCCGAAAGATGTTTCACCATACTACAAGAACATTTGCTCAACTATGTTTATAGCAGATATATGCGTAATAACCAAAAACTGGAAACAACCTAGATTTCTATCATCCAAAGGATAGATACTGAAATTGTGGTACATTTATACAATGAAATACCACTCAGCTCCTTAAAACAAGGAAATCATGTAATTTGGAGGCAAATGGATGCAACTAGAAAACACCATTCTGAGTGAGGTACCCCAGATCCAGAAAAACACATATGCTATATACTCATTTACAAGGGGTTAATAGCCATATAGTACAGGAACGCAATACAACAATCCACAGACCTAAAGAAGCTAAATAACAAGGACCCTAGGGAGAATGCTTAATTCTCATTCAGAAGGGCAAATAGAATAGACATTGGGAGTGGTTGAAGAAAGGGAACAAGAAAGGAGCCTATTGTAGATGTCCTCTGAAACTCTCCACCTACCACAGAATCAAAGCAGATGCTAAGACTCAGAGCCAAATTCACAGGCAGAGTGCAAGAAGTCTTATGGAAGAGTAAGGGGATTATAGGACCCAAAGGGGACTGGAGCTCCACGAGGAGACCAACAAAGCCAACAAAGCTGAGCTCAGGGAGGGCTGAAAGATTGATGTACCTACCAAGGACTATTCATGAAGAAGATCTAGACCTCCTGCTCAGATACAGCTTATAGGCAGCTCAGTCTCTATATGGTTTCTGCAGTAAGGGGATCAGGGGTTACCTCTGACATAGTCTCAGTTGCCTACTCTTTGATCATTTCACCCTGGTGAGGCAGCCTTACCAGGCACAGAAGAAGAGAATGCAGCCAGTGCTGATAAGTCTTGGTAGGTTCGGGTCAAATTGTAGGGGAGGAATACTCCCGTTTTGTGGACTGGGTGAGGGGGGGTTGGAGGAAGAGGGAAGAGGAGTAGGACCTGGAGAAGACAAAGGAGGGGGCTATAATCAGGATATAAAGTAAATAAATTATAAAAAATAAATTTATATCTAAATAAATAAAATCTCACAACAGGCCCCTGAAAAAAATTTTTAAATTTTCATAGCAAATAGACCAATTTTAATATTAATCTTTTTCTTTATACTTTGTGCTACTGCTTGTGCATATCTGTTCTCTGGTAATGAACATATTCTATGCTGTCTCTGAAGACTTATGAGTCTTCTTATTGTTTGTTTACTAAAGATATATGATTTTTATATCTTTTTATATGATTTAGGTAGTAATTTTTATTTTTTAATGCAGTAAGCACATCTATATACAATTACAGTTAAAAGTAGTATAGTTTCAAATGTAGTTGGAAGACAAAAAGCTAAATAGCTTCATATATTAAATCATGAACACACAGTAAAACAATGACTCTAATTTGAACTTTATGAAGCTTAAAAATCACTGATCATTGTAAAAGGCATCATTAATACAGCAAAAGAGAGCCTAGAAATGTAAAGGAAGGTGATTACAATCAACATATTGTCAAGAGTATATACTAAACAGACCAGGGATCCCTGACCTGAATAAAAACACAATTAAACCAATTTAAAAATAAAATGCAATGTGTTACAAGTCCTTAACATTTTCTGCCCAGTGTGTATGTACACATAAAAGTGCCAATAGCATTTATAATTAGTACTTTATAAATCTAAGCCCAAAGGAATCCAAATCTAAGAATTTTTAAATGTTTAAAACTCCAAGACTCAAATGTCATTTCTGGTGTGAATATATTAACTGTTGCAAATAGGTCAGCAAGATGGCACACAGACACATACGATTGACTTGTAGACTGATTACATGAGCTCAGTTTTCAGACCCACACAGTGAAAGGAGAACTGCACCAAGCTTCCTCTGACCTCTACATGTGCAATGGGAGGCATCCACCCAAACAAATAATATAAATAAAGGTAACTAAATTTTTAAAAGGAAGCAGCATATCCTGTTGGTTTGTATGGATACTGAACCTTAAAATATCTTATGATCTGGAGTTTAGGTCTCTCAGAGATGTGTGTGTGTGTGTGTGTGTGTGTGTGTGTGTGTGTGTGTGTGTGTGTGTAAATGCTTGCTCTGGAATTATATCCTCACCAATCAATAAAGCATTGTGTGTGATGCATACAAAGTGGCTCAGAAGTTAAGGTATCTACTGCCATGCCTGACAACTTGGCTTGGATCCATGGGACCCACATGGTTGGAAGAGAAAATCAATTCTTGCAAGCTTTCCTCTGATTTCCACCTGTTTATCAAAGCATTCATATAACTACATACTAATTAGAATAAAATAATAAAATAAAAATATTAAAAATTGAGAATGTACCCATCCTTTAGACAATGAAACACAATATATCTGAAAAAGAGAAAAAATAAAAAAAAATCAGTAAAAGAAAACACCAAGTAAATGTGTGTGTGTGTGTGTGTGTGTGTGTGTGTGTGTGTATTAGCCAGGGTGTTGGAATCAGAACCATGCTTACCATTGAGTTACTAACTATGAAGGGGTACAGCTAGGCATCTGTGGTAGTGACCACAACCTGCTTGGGTATCTTGGCTAGTTTTATGCTAAAGATTAGAGCCTGAAACAAAAACCTGATGCAAAAGCAAAGGAGAGAGGATCACCTCAAATACAAGTAAAAAAAAAATGGAAAAAGAGGAAAAGTTATGCATGCTTGCCATGGAGGATAGAACTCATAGTACATGGTGAGGACTCAGTCTTGCTCTTGGGAGTTCCTAGAGGGCCGTGTGGAATGAGTATTCGAGTTGTTGTATGGGGAGGTTATGGTATCTAGAATAAAATCCCCACACTGTGCTTGAGAGCTGTCCTGTTGGTGTTATTTTTCTCTCTGCCTCTATCACAACTAGTTTCCATGGTACCAGGAAAGCACCAGTATGCAATATATCATATCCCCCACATGCAGGTGAGTCTATGAAAAGCATCAGAATGGCTTTGAAGGGATGCCTGATGGAGACTTGGATTTTAATGAGGAGAAGCAGAGAACTAAGACAGGTGTAAATTCACAGAGGTTTGGGCTGCATGGTGTGGTCATGAAAGGACACAGATGAGTAAAAACAAAATCTGTATGGCATGTCAGGTAGACCAAATTAGAGGGATAATCCAATGTGGTAATGAGTCAACTGATGCATCATTATGATCAGAATTTCTTTAAAGATTTATTATTTATATAGCACTCTGACTGTGCACCATAATAGAAGATGGCAACAGATCTCACTATAGATAGTTGTGAGCCACTATGTGGTTGCTGGGATTTGAACTCAGGGCCTTTGAAAAAACATCCAGTGTTCTTAACATCTGAGCCACCTCTTCAGCCCAATCAGAATTTTTTTCTGTAGACAAAGCAGAATTCAGAAAGCTATTGAATTAGGGTATCAACAAGCCAATGTTTAAATAAAGGATTGATTGGGGATCAGACTCCAAGAAATGAGGTCTGTGGAGAAGCTATTGAAGATAAAGGTGTTAAGACTGTTAACTGGGTAATGTCTCTATAAATGTTTAAATTTCACCATTAAATGTGTATCGTAGACAAGGACAGGCCACAGCAAGATAGTCAAAGAAATAAGCACTTCTAGAATTCCAAAATAGGTCTACAAAAAGTCAAGGAGAGTGAACACAGTTTAAACACTCTGATAAAAATCCTGTAAAACAGGAAAAGAGAAAGTGAGCAAATAAAAGAGTCCCTGTGTAAGGAACTAATAAAGATGTGTCTTGTAGCTGACTGATTAAAGTAACACGAGGAAGCCAAAGTTTTGCTGTGATATGCTCTTTATGCAGGCTACTTTTGTCATTAGTTTTGTTCATAAAAGCACACACTCCTGACTGCTTTTGACCCTTAAGCGGACTTTCTGGGCACCTACCACTGCCAAACATTTTCTCAGGCCGGGAAGACAGAGACTCTTACTGGGGAGCCTCAGTATACCCAGAAAAAGACACAAGACAAAGTAACAGCCACCAAATTTCAACTCTTCAGCTCTGTGCAATTTTAAGGTAGTTCCACCATCCCAAGAATCTCCTCGCTGCAGCTCAGCCAATCATCTTTTCATCTTCTGGATGTGGACTAATTATATAAGAACAGGAATAGGATCTGGTGATTCTTGGAAGTTTTAGCTTTCCTGGACATGAGAAGTTTATTTACCTCTTGCATATCATAAACATACTACCTCCTTCCTGAAGGGACTGTTTCAACTAAAAGAAAAATTATGCTAGAAGATGCCCCCACAAATCCCTCCCCTGACTAGCTTCCTATCTCTTCTCATTAATTTTTCTTCTGAAGTTAGCTTTGTCAGAAAATTAATTATTTCCACAAGAACCCTGATAATTTGATCTTGTTTTCTTTACTCACATAATACATATAGATGCCAATTACATTCAAATCATTCCTTACATTTTTACAACAAAATACTTGTCTTGTCCCCAGCTTAAGCTCTACAACTTCATTTGAACACAGATTCCTCATGAGTTCTATGTAGCCCAGCTTACTCAAGCCCTCCTTACCCACCATACTCATTTTCTCCACTGTCTTCCTTATAACTACCCATCTCAAACTTCAACACTTCAGGTTTATTCCTGTTCACAATTGGCATCCCTTACTTCCCCTTCAGCTTGGCAAGTCTCCCTGTGTCCTCAACTCCCATCAAAAAAGTTTTCATATTTGTTATTTCTTCTGGACTTCTCTCAAACAGAGAAGGGATAACATTAAATTTATGTTATTATTTTCTCTAATCTCATAAGAATTGGAAACATGGCCAGCACATTCAGCCAAGGCGATTAACAGAGTTCAAAAAATATCTTGCTTGTTACCAAATAAAGTGTGTGAGCCTGAGGTCAGTTAGTGGTCATAACATAGCCAATTACATGTTCCATCGTATTTCTGCGTATTCAGGTTCTTTGTATCATTCCTGTATAAGTTATATCTCTAATTAAAAAACTGACATGGGTGATAGGGGAGTGCTGATTTTGATAATGACTGTGTGCTATTATACCAGAGCCTCAGGAACAAGTCTACACAGTACTACAGTAAAGCCTTGACCAACCAACTGGGGATCAGAAAAGAGGGAAAGACAATTCTGCTCCTGAATTTCAATCATGACTTGCACTGTGTCTGTATTTTACCTTTAAGTTTCTCCAAAATCAAGAGATTGCCATTTTCAGGCGTTTCTCTATGTTGAAATACATGTAAGCATATACATGAGTGTTAATTTATTGCTTCCTTCATCTACTTATGTAAAACCCTGTCTCCAATTTCTATTACTATAAAAAATGCGATTGACTGGGAATTTCTAAACAATAGAAGTATGTTTGGCTTATGGTTCTGAAGGCTGGAAATCAAGAGGCTACTGCTATACCTAGTGGAATCCATCATGCCACATCACAGTCTAATGAAAGGACATGTGAGTATGGCTGAGAGAGGAGATCAAGTTACATTTATATTTTGCGTTCAATCCATGCTCTTGCAATAACTAACCTAGTCACTCAGTATCAGCATTAATCTATCGATGAGCCTTGAGTTCAAATGACTTAATTATCATCCAAAGATTCAGTTCTTATTCTGGTTCAATTTCAGTGTGAATCTTGGAGAGGGCATTCAAAAGTACAGGAAACTCCCAAGTTTTATTTACTTCTACAAATTCCAAACATCACATAGGATTTCTCTCAGAAACGCTGTTTTTAGAAATGCCGTTCTTCCTGTGACTTTCAAGTCTCAGGAAATACTTGGTACTTCTACTGGCCTATTGGTTGCAGAGTGGTGAACCTATGGCCATCAACTTTCTCATCAACTCTGTTTCATTTCTGGCAGTGTAGAGCAGTAACCTCAGCTGGGTAAGTGTTCCTGACAATAGACCTAAGTTGCTCAAAAAGAAGAAAAGAGAGAGAGAGTTAGAGCCTTCTCTCATCTTGATTTTTGTGGTAGAAAGGAAGCAAGGCTTAGGACTCGGGGATAAGGGATCAGAGCTGGGCTGGAATGTATCCTGTCAGTTGCAAAGAGTACGCCTGTGCATGGAGGCTGGAGGCTGGTGCTCCAAGCTTCTTCCAACTTCTGTTTCTCTTTGTTTAGATTTAGTTGGTTTAAGTTGCATTGAATTTAGTTGACTTTGGGTTTGGAATTGGGCTGTATTGGTCATTAGAGCCAGCAGAAATGCACAGCTAGGTACTTAATGTTTTCATTGAAGATGATATATGAATCACTAAAACTCAAATTGAATAATACCAAGTAGAACTTCGTCCCTCTTCCTTATTTTCCACGTAAACTATTGTAGAATAACTTCCAGGGTGTAAGGATTTCTACTCTAATCTGAATTTTTGAAATTTGCTTCCTTGAAATGTTCTTTGTTCACCTCCACCTGAAGGGGGAGCAGCCTTACCAGTCAACAGGGAAAGACAATGAAACAAGTCCTGATGAGACCTGATAGGGTCAGATGAAAGGGGAGGAGGACCTCCCTTATCATTGGACTGGGGGAGGTGCATAGGAGAAGAAAAGGGAGGGAGGGTGGGTATGGGAAGAGATGGGTCAGGAAGCTACAGCTGGGATACAAAGTGAATAAACTGTAATTAATAAAAATACCCCTGCACAGATGTAGCCCATGGCAGTTCAGTGTCCAAGTAGGTTCCATAGTAATGGGAACAGGGACTGCCTCTTGGCCTGCTCTTTGATTACCTTCCCCAGGGAGCAGCCTTACCAGGCCACAGAGGAAGACAATGCAGCCACTCCTGATGAGATCTGCTAGACTAGGATCAGAAGGAAGGAGAGGAAGACCTTTCCTACCTGTGGACACAGGGAGGAGCATGTCCCTATGTACATGGTGGAGAAGGGGGAAGGAAGGTGAGATTAGGAGGGGAGGAGAGAGGGGTTTATGGGGGGATACAAAGAGAATAAAGTGTAATTAATAAAAATTAAAAAATGTTTCTTTCAAATATAAAAAAAATTATAAAACAGTTCATATAAAAAGGGTGGATATGCTAATTTGAGATAATAAAAATTAAATAATAATAATTTAAAAAAGAGATGCTTACTTTAAATGAGGGGATTTCTGTTTTCCGGGTTGTGTTGGGGACACAAGCAAAATGCAGATAAGCACTCCTGCTATCTTGCAAGAGGTGTAAATATTTTGTTATGTATGCATGTTTTGTCTTAACCTAAAGCTTAGGTCATATTACACTGGAATCTCTTTAAAGTGCATTTACTATTGTGAAGATGTAAATTGCTTAAATTGACATTCAATAATAGGATGGAATACCTGCAACCCATTTGTACAATGAAAACACATATTTCATAATTGACTTCTATTTTTGTAGCTTTTTAAATTTCCTCACCTTTAACTATACTCAAAATTTTGGGGAAGGGAAAGTACATGGTTCATAAAGTCACACTGAGAACAAAAAAGTCAATAAATTTTTATTTGGAAAATACATGTCTCATGATTTCAGTCAATAAGAATAAAGAATCAAAAACAAGGAGTCTAATTCTCTGTAGAGACTAAATTGTCCCATCCCATGGTGACACTCTCTTCCAATGCAAAAACAAACAATGCTTAAAACAAACAGAGACTGCCAGGCCAATGCAATCAGCTGAAGCAGCATCTCTCAGCTGGGAGACTTTCATTCCGTGTTTCTGAGGTTCAGTGATGTCATTCACAAACCTGTGCCCTTGACAATTAAAAAAAAAATCCTATGTCTAGTGACAGTGACGCCACAGAGACTGTAGTTGAACCACACAGCTTGTTTTACCACAGTCTAATCATGAGGGAACTTGGAGAAAAACTGTAGGGTCTGGTAAGGATCTTAAAACTGGTGTGCCATACAGAAGCAAGCATCACTGTTGTTGATGATCCCTTGATCTGGTGCTAGAAGTTTTCGCATGGTTTAATTTATTGGATCCAAAAGACTTAGCACTGATACTATTACTGAAATAAAGAAGCAAGGAATTGTTGAGGATACAAAAAAGAACTAGTTATTAAAAACTAAATTTTATCTGATGTAAAGCATTCCAATATTTTTCTGGTTGAAAATGTCAGTAACAACTAATGGTGCTTTTGGAAAGAATGGACACATCCCAGGCTTGGCTGAAATTCCCATTTGATTCTCTTCATGGAAACATTCCTACTCTAATGCGGTCACCCTTATCTATGCAATTCCCTGAACAATACTGATAGTTTTTTGATCGAAGGACAGAAAAGATATCTGTTATTCTTACTATGTCCAAAACCAGCACTTCAAAGACAATGACTGAGCATATGAAGAAAGGAATGCAAGAAGGGAGATTTGAATGGGTTCAGTATCTCTCAATGTGAGGAGTGCTTCTTATAAGTTATAAATACAAAGCAAATAAGGATAATGTATAAACAGTTACCTAGCAAGGAATCCATTTAAGTGATAATGAGTAGGAAATAGTTACCTTTAATAGAAAATGCTGTTATTGTTAAAATCCTCATAAAACTGAGATGGAAACAAACAAAATATTGGATAGTATTATCCCAATATGTCTTATATTTAAATGCTTGGTAGTATATGTGTGAAACACACTTTTAAAGTCAAAAAAACAATTTGTTTGACTTACTTTAAAGCAATACATTTATTGTGTGAAATCAAGTGAATCAGGCAATGAAATGTACACTGTATAATTACAGAGTGTGCCTTGTTTTATTGGAAAGATTCGTAATCATGTGATTTAAAACTTCACAATAGCTTCTGATATTTCACATCAGAAACTTCTTATTTTCAGTTCTTCCCTGCTTTTCTTAGTTATCTTGATCATAATTAGGTCTATTTACATAGTTATCACTCCAGAGTATATATAAAGTGCATTTGGTAGCACCAAAAGTAATATATATATATATATATATATATATATATATATATATATATATATATAAATTTAATTACATGAAATAAAAAATGGACAACATATACAATAGGAGAAAATATTTGCATGTCATATACTTGCAAACAACTAAATAACAAAGAGTGACTGCAATTCATTAACACTAAAGCAAATTCATGAAAAATTGGATGAAGACAGGAAAACTTCCTCCTGCAGCAGATGGGAACAAATACAGAGACTCACAGCCAGCATATGTGGAAAGTGAGAAACTTTGGAACACTCAGCCCTAAATAGGATGACTCCATCAAATCCATGTGCTCAATTCTCCAGTACTCCACAGAAGAGGCAGAAAATGCGTATAAGCCAGATGGATAGAGGACACTAAGAAAACAAGGCCTTCTAAATAAATATGGGCAAAACTCACCTAAACTCACAGAGACTGAAGTAACATGCAAAGGGCCTGCACAGGCCTATACCAGGTCCTCTGAGTACACATTATATGTTCTAGTTCAGTGCTTTTATGAGATGCCTATGTGTGGAAACAAATGGGTTTCTGAGTCTGTGCCTTCTCTTGTACTCTTTTCCTTCTGTTTTCCTTTCGTCCTTCTTCTTTCTTTTTTCTTTTTTTCTTCCTTTCTTAGTTTTGTCTAACTGTGATGTGATAGTTTTTGTTCCATCTTACTATGTTTTAGTTTGTTATTATTAACAAACTTAGAGAAATATTTATTTTCTAATGAGAGACAGAAAATGAAAGGATCTGGATAGAAAGGGAGGTGAAGAGAAACTGGGAAGAGTACAGGGAGGGGAATCCTCTGTTTTTATTAACTCTGTATCCCAATTGCATCCCGATCCCCTCATTCCCTCCCAATCACTCCCTCCCTCCCTTATCTCTTCCCTGCCCCTTTCCAAGTCCACTGATTGAGGAGGACCTCCTCCCCTTTCATCTGACCCTGTTTTATCAGGTATCTTCAGGAATGGCTGCAAAGTTCTCCACTGTGGCCTAGCAGGACTGATCTTCCCTTGGGGGGTGGGGAAGTCAAAGAGCCTGCCATTGAGTTCTTCTCAGAAATAGTCCCTGTTCCCCTTACTATGGGAAACCAATTGGTTACTGAGCTACCATGGGCTTCATCCGAACAGAGGTTCTAGGTTATATCCATACATGGTCCTTGGTGGAATGTCAGTCTCAGAAAAGACCCTGTGCCCAGATATATTTGGTCCTTGTGGAGCTCCTAACATTTTCACATCATACTAACTCCTCCTTCTTTCATATGATTCCCTGCACTCTGCCGAAGGTTTGGTTATGAGTCTTAGTATCTGTTTTGATATACTGCTAGGTAGAGTCTTTCAGGGGCCCTCTGCGGTAGGCTCCTGTCCTGTTACTTGTTTTCTCCTATGCCCAATGCACCTCCCATTTGTCTTTCTGAGTGAGGATTGATCATCTTACCCCGGGTCCTATTTCTTGTTTATCTTCTTTAGGTGTATACATTTCAGTATATTTATCATATCTTATAGGTCTATATGAGTAAGTATATACCATGTGTGTCTTTCTCCTTCTGGGATACCTCACTCAGGATGATCATTTCTAGATCCCACCATTTACCTGCAAATTTCATGATTTTCTCGTTTTTGATTGCTGAGTAGTATTCCATTGTATAAAAATACCACAATTTCTGTATCCATTCCTCTGTTGAGGAACATCTGGGTTGTTTCCAGGTTCTGGCTATTACAAATAAAGCTGCTACAAATATGGTTGAGCAAATATCCTTGTTGTGTACTTGACCAAATTTGGGGTATATGTCTAGGAGTGGTATAGCTGGATCTTGATGAAGCACTATTCCTAATTGTCTGAGGAAGCACCAAATTCATTTCCAAAGTGGTTGTACCAGTTTACATTCCCACCAGCAATGGAGGAGTGTTCCCCTTTCTCCACAATCTCTCCAGCATGTGTTGTCACTTGAGTTATTCATCTTAGCCATTCTGATGGGCTTAAGGAGAAATATCAGGGTCGTTTTGATTTGCATTTCCCTGATGGCTAAGTATATTGAGCATCTCTTTAAGTTTCTCTGCCATTATATATTCCTCTACAGAGAATTCTCTGTTTAGCTCCATGCCTCATTTTTTAATTAGATTATTTGATTTACTGCTTTCTAACTTTGTGATTGTAGTGGCTATTGTGAAGGGTGTTGTTTCCCTGGTTTCTTTCTCAGCCCTTTTACTTTTTATGTACAGGAGGGCTACTGATCTTTTTTTTTAGTTAATTTTGTATCCAGCCACTTTGCTGAAGGTGTTTCTTAGCTGAAGGAGTTCTCTGGTTGTATTTCTGTGGTCACTCATGTATATTATATCATCTGCAAATAGTGATACTGTGACTTTTTCTTTTCTGATTTGTATCCCCTTGTCTCCTTTAGATGTCTTATTGCTTTAGCAAGGACTTCCAGAACTATGTTGAAGAGATATGGAGACAGTGGGCAGCCTTGTCTTGTCCCTGATTTCAGTGGGATTGATTTAAGTTTCTCTCCATTGAGTTTGATGTTGGCTATAAGCTTGCTGTATATTGCCTTTACTATGTTTAGATATGTGCCTTGTATCCCTGATTTCTCCAAGACTTTAAACATGGATGGGTGTTGGACTTTGTCAAATGCTTTTTCGGCATCTGAGGAGATGATCATGTGATTTTTCTCCTTCAGTTTGTTTATGTGGTGGATTACATTGATGGATTTCCATATGTTGAACCACCCTTGCATGACTGGGATGAAACCTACTTGGTCATGGTGGATGATATATTTGATGTGTTCTTGGACTCGGTTTGCAATGATTTTATTGAGTATTCTTGCATCAATGTTCATAAGAGAGATAGGTCTGAAGTTTTCTTTTTTGTTGTGTCTTTGTGTGGTTTAGGTATCAAGGTGACTGTGGCTTCATAGAGTGAGTTTGATGATGTTCCTTCTGTTTCTATTTTGTGGAATAGTTTGGAAAGAATTGGAGTTAGCACTTCTTTGAAGGTCTGGTAGAATTCTGCACTGAATCCATCTGGCCCAGGGCTTTTTTTGGAAGGGAGACTATTGATGGCTGCTCATGATTGCCTATAGGTCCAGTTCCAGGGGATCTGATGTGCTCTCTGTCTTCTGTAAGCTCTGTGCACATGTGGTACACATACATACCCTAGTATATATGAAATAAAAATTAAGAAAACTTTCAAAAATAAAATACTAATGGCCATAGTATGGTATTCCTACAATGCCAGAAATTGGGAGGCTGATACAGGAGGACTGTAAGTAAGAGGCTGACCTGAAATAAATATATAACACGGATGCATATCAATATAAAACAACCAAAAGGCTACAGTAGGTGTCTTATTATTGCCTTAAATTTTCCATATTTTATATTTGAGTAACCATAGAGGTGGTTCTGAAGAGCTACACTGTTACCAATTTTTCAGCATATAAAAACTAATTAGCATGTTCTCTGTTATTAAGTCATATTTTCATATTAAACATACGAATGTCGATTTTATAGAACATTTGTAAAGTTTCATTGATGAAGATGTCCTTAACATATTACCTAATTACTCTATTTTCTGGTATTCTCCAATTATATTGTATTGTTTGATTTCAAATTTTACAATTAATTTTTTTGTATAGAACAAAAACATTTTATAAAATTATTTAAAATTTACTGAAGGTCTGAAAATATTATTTTTAAAGCATTCACTCAGAAAAATGCCCGTCTCTTCTTCAGTTTAGCTATCTTCTAACAGTGGCTGCATACGCCACTGTGTTTCTTGCTTCTAACCAACCCTAAAACTCATGGGACACTTTATGCAGAGGAGCTCCCTTCAGAATTCTCTTACAAAATTGCTTGCTTTTTGTCTTTTAACTGAAAAGATAGACATAATGACTATAGAGCACGAGCTGTGTCGGGATTCTGTTCACATCCTGCCATATTATCTGTGTAGCAGCTGTGTAATATACTAACTTGCTCAGACTCCCTTTTGACCAATAAAACTGGTGCACAGAGTTTCAGTAATTTCACTTTTATTATAGAGTTATTGTTGGCCTTATTATATTCAAGTCTTTTTCTTGTAAGCTCCTACAGGCCTTCTGGAAGTAAAGAGCAGACATAAATAAATAATGTAACTTGGCATTTTTAACATCAAAATATCATTTTATTTGATGCTGAGCAATAAGGAATAGAGAGCTGTGCAAAACAGAAGAAATTAGTCATATCTACAACCCAGTCATCTGACGCTGGGACCCAGAGAAGTACACTGAGTGACCCCAGACTCTGGGAATCCCTGTCTGCTTCTCTATCTTCTCCCACCCTACAGTAGTTCCGTTTGTGTCTCCTCTACAGGATCTCTTCTTGTTAGTCTCAAAGGGAGAAGGAAAGTAAGAGCAAATGGGATGGACATCAGCAGAGGGAGAAAATAGGGAACAGGACTGGAGTCTACCACAGAATCTGAAAGACTCTACCCAGCAGGGTACCAAGCAGATGCTAAGACTCATAGCAAAACTTTGGGCAGAGTGCAGGGAATCTTATGAAAGAAGGAGAAGTTAGAAAGACCTGGAGAGGACAGGAGCTCCACAAGGAGAGCAACAAAACCAAAAATCTGGGCACAATAGTCTTTTCTGAGACTGATACTCCAACCAACGACCATTCATAGATATGACCTAGAACCCCTGCTCAAATGTAGTGCATGGCAGCTCAGTTTCCAAGTGGTTTCCCTAGTAAGGTGAACAAGGACTGTCTCTGACATGAACTCAGTGTCTGGCTCTTTGATCACCTCCCACTGAGGGGGGAATAGCCTTACCAGGCCACAGAGGAAGACAATTCAGCCAATCCTGATGAGACCTGATAGGCTAGAGGTAGAGGAAAGGGGAGGAGGACCTCCCTATCAGTTGACTTGGGGAAGGGGCATGGAAGGAGATGAGAAAGGGAGGGAGGAACTGGGAAAGGACAAGGGAGAGGGCTGCTGCTGGGATACGAAGTGAATAAACTGTTACAAATAAATAAATTTTAAACAATGTGCTGATAAAATCAACTTGCAGTAAAGTATAATAAGGCAATAAAAGCATTCAAACTTTTTGTATAAAAGTCACTATTCCATAATATATTTCTTTTAAATTATCTAGTGTTATTGCAAATAAGTTCCTATATTTTAGTATTATTAGGTGTTTTGTTCATTTACATCCCTGAGGGTAAAATGAATATAAATTGGTATCTGTTACTTTGTGATCTACTTGTAAAATGTAGCATTCAGAAATAAATAGGAAATATATATTTTTAAAAGAATAAAATAAGAATTATAGGAAATGTCTAGCCGTAAGTATTTATGTAATAATATATTGTACAAAAGGGTTCTGAAATGCAGCTGAGATGATATGTAGACTTATATTTCTTGATGTGGACAAGGATGATTTCATTTACCTCAACAAATCGATGTTACTATGTTTTGTCTCTGTTAAAATACTTGACCTGCTAAGACACACTTTGCCTATCTGTCTAACCTTTTGATATTATGTGATAGTGTTATCTATAAAGTTCACACTTAATAACTGTATAATAAATTTACAAAAATATTTGTAAAAATCAGCATGGTTTTAAGTAAGTCCACAGTTGGGCTGCATTCATAACCCACAGCTCATGAGCCACAGGCTGAACATGCTTGCCTGGTGCTCATTCCGTATAAGTTCCTGGGTTTTCTTTCTTGCTCAAGCATTCCTCTGCTTTCTGCAATTTATGTAAAGATCAGGTTGCATGTTGTAATGGATGAAAAAAAATAAGGTTACATTAGTCTGCAAAATCAATTTATTTAACAAACTTACCCTAAATTAATATAGCATTACAGCAACCACAAAGAATTTCACTTAAAAATCCCAGAAGTGATCCAAGATTGTTATAGTCACTATGCACTAAAAACATCACTGGATAGAACAAGAAAGATTTACGTACAGTCTTCTGACCCACTGAAACACAGTTCATATTTATTAACCTAGACTATTACAAGGAGCCCAATATAACCACAAGGGTGGTTTAAATGTGGAAATGGAAGCCAGAAAGATAGTGTCAGCGTGACGCATCTTGGAACAGGCTAGGCTAGTTTTGAAGGTGGAGCCACAAACCCTGGAATGCTTACAGCCCCTACCAGCCAGAAAAATTAAAACTGCCAATTAAATTTTTCCTTCAAGATCTTTCAGAATGGGTGTAACCCTGTCCAAATCTTGATTTTTAACTTATTGAGATCCTTTTCAAAGTTTGAATCCCAAGTACTGTGAGATAATATTTGTGCTTTTGTAAGCTGTCTAGTTGGTGGCATTAGAAAATATTACTATTTTCCTGAGATTTGAAAGTTAAAAATTTCTGCTCCTACTTTAAAGTCAATGTTTCTGTACTCTCGTCATAAAAACATGTTCTTTGGCTAGTCTTCTATTTCATGTTATTTTCCTAGAAATCTATATTCACATACACATCCCCTCTATTCAATAATTTCTTGAATAAACTTTGTTATCTTAAAACTTTCACTCTTCCTCTGTGTCTTCAGCACTTATAAAATGTACCTTTGTATAGCATTTTTTCTAGTATCCCCATCTCATGCTGATGTTTCCCCATTTCTGGACTAAAAACATGGTCTTAATTTCCTCTCCTCCTCTTCCCTGCCTGAAAAAAGCTGAATTAATATGCATCTCCTGAGGAAAACAAAGGAGGTTAGCCTCTCCACAGTGTAGAGCCTAGTCTGAGAGGTGGAGTTCATGAGTTGTGTTAGAACACAGACACACACACACACACACACACACACACACACACACACACAAACACACACGAGATCATCCACCCTGATCCATAGGTCATCTGCTCTCTGCTATGGAAACTGACTGCTGAATTTGTGCTTAGAGTGAGTTCAGCACTAATATCACCACAAATTAGCTCCAAAAACCTCAGACTGCTTTCTCCTCCCAGTATCTTCCAAGCTTTTGCCTTTTAGACTACACACACACACACACACACTATTATTTCATTGTCTCTTTCTCACAACATCAAGCACTTCCAGGATCACAAAAACCAAATGATTTTAAAATGTTCTACTACTTAGAATCCTCTGATCATCCTCACCCTCCCTGAGCAAAGGGAAAGAAAGAAACAGGTAAATACTAAAAGTGATTAGTGGTATCATTTGCGATCTCCAGGGCACACCTGCTGCAGAATGGTTGTATTGTCCTAAGAAAAAAAATTCTTAAATTCCACTTTGCCAAGGTGATGAGCTTATACTGCTATCTCAAGGTAACTGATTTGTTACAACTTCCTTTTAATAGAAAATTTTGTTTCATCTTTCTGCTAA
This sequence comes from Rhombomys opimus, assembly GCA_010120015.1. Lineage (NCBI taxonomy): Eukaryota > Metazoa > Chordata > Mammalia > Rodentia > Muridae > Rhombomys > Rhombomys opimus. The sequence continues at coordinate 41,781 of REGO01000382.1, read as the reverse complement.
GAAGCTCCCACAGATATAGAAAGCTCCTGTGCCTACTCTCTCACTTCATGAAAATACACTTTCTTTGAGATTGTAAATAGGGGAAGTCTTGTATTCCTGTACCATCCCTGCCCACCTCAACTTGAAATGCAGTATCTTTAAAATTGTCAAGATAAAATTTCAATAGCTAAAACCAGTCTACAAATGTAGAGTACTGTGTTCCTTTTTTTTCTTTTTTTTCTTTTATTTATTTATTTACTTTAAATATATAATTAATTACACTTTATTCGCTTTGTATCCCAGCTGTAGCCCCTCCTCCATCTCCTCCCAATTCCACCCACCCTCCCTCTTCTTCTCTATACTCTGGTTTCTCTTCAAAAGTATAAATCTTTCACCTTTCCTCTTTTATCTCACAAAAGAGGAAAGCACAGGATGGCAAAGCTGAGGAAAGGCCTTTGAGAATGAATTGAAAACAGCCTCCCAGAGAAGACATGCTGAAATAAGCTTCCAAAGCCAGAAAGAAGTGTGTGCATGCTCCACAAGGCAATGAGACAGGTAACCTATTCACTGGGTTATAGGTTACAACCAGTATCCATTAGGTAATCTATCCACTGGGTTACCTGTTCATTGGGTATCTGCACACTGGATTATCTGTTCACTGAGTTGCCTGTCCATTGGATTACTATTCACTGCTTTACTTATCCTCTGGGTTATGTATACACTGGGCACCAGTTCATGGTGTTATCTATGCAATGAGTTACCTGTTCACTGGGTCACCTTCCAGTGGGTTACTTACTCACTGGGTAACCTATTCATTGGCATCTCTGCTAGATATCAGTTTCTCTCTAATTTCAGAAGTTGACAGGGTTATGGATCCTCACACATAATCAATAGTACTAAAATAAAGAAGTCTTCTCCCAGAGAATTAGTTAGTCTCAGTCTCAGATATGACATGGAGAACTTGTAAGTTCTAGTTGAGGTTGAGTACTATAACAAACACCATGACAGAAAGAAAATCAGGGATGTATGAATTTATTTCATCTCTTGCCAAGGCAGGCATATGAAGGCAGGAACTGAAGCAGTGATCCTAAAGGAACTCTGCTAACTGGCTTGCTCAGCTACCTTTCTTATTTAGTCTAAGCACACTTACCCATGAGTGGCGTAGCCCAAAGTGGTATGGGCCAAGAAATCAAGAAAATATCCAATGGACATACTCACAGGCCAGTCTTATGGATGTAGTCTCTCCACTAATGCTCCTACTTCCCAGATGTGTTAAATTGCCAACGGAAGCTAGCTATGACAATATACCATTCTTCTTTCTCTGTCTCCCACATTTTGGGGTGTTTTTATATGACTATTAGGTGAAAAAAGTTGTGTTCATGTCTCTCTCAGGTTTCTCACTATGAAAATTCATGCTTTGACCTTCTTTTTTATATTAACCATGAATTTACTTAATAATTTTGTCATGTAATCCCTTTTTCATGTCACATTTATGACATGAAACAATTTATAGCATGTAAAAAAGTATGTTAATATCTAGTCACATTATTTTAAGATTTAAGAAGATACACTCTATAGATAGGAATCAAACAAATTCAAATACTTGTTACTAATATAACAACTTTTTATAACCTTAAATTTTATGACAAGTCACTAAGCTAAGACTAAAAGGAAGTGCTTTCATTGTGAAAGCTAAGCAGATAAGTTTCAAAGTTGGTGTTTATTCTAGTTTGGTTTTTTGTTGCTATGACAATACACACATTTTTATTTTTATTAATTATACTTTATTCACCTTGTATCCCCCAAAAGTCCCTCCCTCCTCCCCACCTGATCCCACCCTCCCACCCCCTTATTCATGCATGCCCCTCCCCAAGCCCATTGATAGGGGAGGTCCTCCTCTCCTCCTTCTGATCTTAGTCTATCAGATCTCATCAGGAGTGGCTGCATTGTCATCTTCTGTGGCCTGGAAAGGCTGCACCCCCCTCTGGGGGAGATGATCAAAGAGCAGGCCAATCAGATTATGTCAGAGGCAGTTCCTCTTTTCATTACTATGTAACCCCCTTGGACATTAAATTGCCATGGGCTACATTTGTGCAGGGGTTCTAGGTTATCTCCATGCATGGTACTTGGTTGAGTATGAGTCTCTGGAAAGACCCCTGTGTTCAAATTTCTGGTTCTGTTGCTCTCCTTGTGGAGTTCTTGTTCTTTCCAGATCTTACTATTTCCCACTTCTTACATAAGATTCCATGCATACTGCCCAACAGTTGGCCATAAGTCTCAGCATCTACTTTGATAGTCTGCAGGGCAGAGCCTTTCAGAGGCCCTCCGTGGTGGGTTTCTAGCTTGTTTCCTGTTTTCTTCTTCTTCTGATGTCTTTCCTCTTTGCCTTTGGGGATGGGGATTGAGCATTTTAGTCAGGGTCCTCCTTCTTGACTAGTTTCTTTAGATGTACAGATTTTAGTAGGTTTATCCTATATTACATGTCTATATGAGTGAGTATATACTGTGTGTGTCTTTCTGCTTCTGGGACAGTTCACTCAGGATGATCCTTTCCAGGTCCCACCATTTGCCTGCAAATTTCATGATTTTCTTATTTTTCATTGCTGAGTACTCCATTGTGTAGATGTGCCACAATTTCCTCATCCATTCTTCAGTTGAGGGGCATCTGGATTGTTTCCAGCTTATGGCTATTACAAATAAAGCTGCTACAAACATGGTTGAGTAGATGTCCTTATTGTGTACTTGAGCCTCTTTTTGGATATATGCCTAGGAGTGGTATGGCTGGATCTTGAAGAAGAGCTATTTCTACTTGTCTGAGAAAGCACCAGATTGATTTCCAGAGTGGTTGTAAAAGTTTACATTCCCACCAGCAGTGGAGAAGGGTTCCCCTTTCTCCACACCCTCTCCAGCATGTATTGTCACTCGAGCTTTTCATCTTGGCCATTCTGATGGGTGTAAGGTGAAATCTCAGGGTTGTTTTGATTTGCATTTCCCTAATGGCTAATGAGGTTGAGCATTTCTTTAAGTGCTTCTCTGCCATTCGATATTCCTCTACAGAGAATTCTCTGTTTATCTCTGTTCCCCATTTTTTAAGTGGATTACTTGGTTTGCTGCTTTTCAGCTTCTTTTCAACATAGTTCTGGAAAACCTTGCTAGAGCAAAAAGACAGTTGAAGGAGATCAAGGGAATTCACATTGGAAAGGAAGAAGTCAAATTATCACTATTTGCAGATGATATGATACTATACCTGAGTGACCTCAAAAATTCTACCAGGGAAATCCTACAGCTGATAAACACCTACAGCAAAGAGGCTGGATACAAAATTACCTCAAATATAATCAGTAGCCCTCCTATATACAAAAGACAAAAGGGCTGAGAAAGAAATTAGAGAAACAACACTCTTCACAATAGCCACAAATGACATAAAGTATCTTGGTGTAACCCTAACCAAGCAAGTCAAAGACTTGTATGAAAAAATTTCAAGTCTCTGAAGAAAGAATTAGAAGAAGATATGAGAAGATGGAAAGATCTTCCATGCTCATGGCTTGGCAGGATTAACATAGTAAAAATGGCCATCTTACCAAATGCAATCAACAGATTCAATACAATTCCCATCAAATTACCAACACAATTCTTTACAGACCTGGAAAGAAAAATTCTCAACTTCATATGGAATAACAAGAAACCCAGAATTGCTAAAACAATCCTTTACAATAAAAGATCTTCTGGAGGTATCTCCATCACTGATCTTAAGCTGTACTATAGAGCAACAGTAATAAAAACTGCATGGTACTGGCATAGAAACAGAATGGTAGATCAATGGAACCGAACAGAAGACCCAGAAATAAACCCACACATTTATGGACACCTGATCTTTGACAAAGATGCCAAAACCATACAATGGAAAAAAAGATAGCATCTTCAACAAACAGTGCTGGTCTAACTGGATGTCTACATGTAGAAAAATGCAAATAAATCCATACTTATCACCGTGCACAAAACTAAAGTTCAAGTGGATCAAAGACCTAAACATAAAACCAGACACATTAAATTGGTTAGAAGAAAATTGGGGAAGACCCTAGAACTCATTGGTACAGGAGACAACTTGTTGAACAGAAGACCAACAGCACAGGCTCTAAGAGCAACAATCAATAAATGGGACCTCATGAAACTGAAAGGCTTCTGTAAAGCAAAGGACACTGTCATCAAAACAAAATGACTGCCTACAGATTGGGAAAGAATCTTCACCAACCCTTTTTCTGACAGAGAACTAATATCTAGTATATATAAAGGACAGTACACTCTTGACTAAAGCAACTTAGGAGACAGAAGGCTTATTTGTCTTGCATTTTCCAGTTCACAGTCTATCTTTGGGGAATTAATGTTAACTTATTAGGAACCTTAATCAGAAACCATGAAGGATTGCTGTGTTTCCTGGCTTAATCACTCACTGGCCCACACTTAGCTAGCTTTCCTGTACAGCCCAGGAGAGTTCCCTAGGGATAGTGTCACTTAAAGTGGGCTGGACCTTTCTACATCAATTAGTAATACAGACAGTGCCCCTTAGACATGACCACAGATCAATCTGATCTAGGCAACTTCTCAACAGAGGTTTCCTCTCAAATGACTCTACAGTGTGTCATGTTGACAACTGAAGCTACCTGGAACAATGTCTTTCCACTAGGCTTCCTGCCTTGAGCTATTTTGTTTTGCATGATGTTTTGTTTTTAATTTAAAGTTTATTATTTTATTTTTGTCTTCATTATTACTTAAATGCCAGTCTGTGAAAAAAATGTGGATAATTCAAAATCATTTGCCAAATAAAACTTTAAAATGGAAGATCTTAAAAGTATAATGATGGTAAGATTTCTCCTCTAAACCATTGCCAAATCATGCTCTTTTCTGATACCTATTAAATCTGTATTTCTCTATAGGATTTATGACCCAATAAAGCATCTCCTTTTACAAGGTCTTAAATGTTATAATTTTTGACTTAATTAACCTCTCTAGATCTCCCCAGAGATTTTTTTTGTCTCAAAATTCCTTTAAATAGTCTATAAATAAAAACCCTGGAGGAAATGGATTGCAGATAAAATTAAATAGTGGTAAGAAAAGAATTTTTTTTCCCATTCTAATGGCGCTGAGGGTGACCTAGACTTTCATACCTCTGGGATGGCATGAGATACTTGAGGCTTAATTGCAATTTTGATCAGGGAACTTAGTCCGTCACCACTAGTCTGAATTACTTTTGTGTTTGATGAAGGATTTTCGAGTAGTAAACAAAGCCATGAGGCAATGGTTGCACATCTTATAGGTCCGCCACTGTTACTCAGCATGTGGACCCCAAAGAAGGATTTTTCTACTGAAAATGACTTTTTCACCCCTTTTCCTTTCTTCATAGCTCTAAGATTGATCCTAGAGATAATTTTCTTTGAAAATTTCCTCCCAGCCCTAGTCCTGGAGTAGATAAAACTACCTTTCTTTTTGTCAGATACCTCCCTGCCCATGGTCACTTGTTCTCATCACTGTTAAAACTAGGTTTTCAATGAAAAATGATTGTGCTTGGATACATGTTCCTTGAAGCAGCTCATGCTGTGAAGCAAAAAGTGAATGAATGCTTGTGGAATCAAATGCCAAACAGCCTTTTATCTAGACAACTTGCATTGAGTAGCCAGTGCTTCATAAAAAGTATGCATGAAATGTGCACAATGCCCCCTCACTCCAAAGAATTAGAATGTAAGGATTGTATATGAAGAATCAGTGTGTGTTTACAAGTAATTAGAAGGTGCATTGCACAGACAAGTAGTAGGCAGTGGTTAATGGTTACTGTCGATTATCAAATTGTCAGAAGCTAGAATCTCCCAGAAAATAACCCTCTGGGTAAACTTGTGGGGGATTATTTAGATTAAGGTTAGCCCTTGAGGATGCTTCTGACAGATTATCTTGGGTATATTAATTCATCTGTTCATAGTCATTTTAACTGTGGGCAGGCTCATTCCCTGGGCAGGGCATCATGGACAGTATATAATGGAGAAAGTACCCCGAGCAGTAGCAAGCAAACATTCCTTGCTCTCTGCTTTCTGGCTCTGCATATGTGTCCAGCCACTTCAGGTTCCCACCACCAAGACTTCCCTGCCATGATGAACTATACTCCTGTACTTTGATAATCTTTTTCTTCCCTGCTGCTTTCCCAGTATATTTTATCGCAGCAACAGAAGCTGAAACATGCTGTTAAATCAACAGAAGTTTTCTGAAAGACCTGTGAAAGCTTTGAAAAACATCAATGTTTTTCACCATATACTTAGAGAGAGCTCTCCTTATCTCACAGCGAGGCTAGCCTTGCTATGGCAACTGTGGGCTGGAGAAGGTTCATGGAGGAGATAAATGTGAATGCTATTGTTTATGCCCCACATTCAGCAGTTGGGCTCTAGAGGAGGGGTTGTCAACCTGTGGGTCCAGACCCCTTTGCCAACCTTCTATCTCCAAAAATATTTACATTACAATTCATAATGGTAACAAAATTAGTTATGAAGTAGCAACAAAAATGATTGGTCAGGAGTCACCACAACATGGGGAACTGTATTAAAGGGTTGCAGCATTAGAAAGGTTGAGATCCAGTTACAGAACTTGTGGGCCTGAGCAAAGGCTTTTCTCATCACACATCCTGCATGTTCTCTGTACTCACATCTTTCATTCTAAGCAACTTTTCTAGGAAACTCTGAGTTCACAAGATTTCCCCATTCTCCTAGGTGCCAGTGTATTATTTTGAAGAGAATTGCCCTCACTCTGGCAAGCACTAGAAGCAATTTTATACTTAATCTAATTTAGTTTTGTCATGATTTTTGGCAACAGATATGGCTAAAAATGTTTTAAAAGCTTTAAAGTTATTACAAAATTTGAAATAAAAATGCTAAATGTATAGTCGTCTATCATTCAAGAATTTTGATAAAAGACATTTTAAAATAATAACTTGTTTTGTTGATTTATAATCACACTATGTATCCATGCATTTTGTTTGCAAATATAAATAAAAATATACCAGTTATATGTACTGGTATATAGTCTCTGTGGAAATATAAAACAATCCCTACCATCTACTTGGCCATCTTTATGCATGTGATAGGATACTGTACTTTATAACATCATAGCACAAATATATATACCAAACTGAACATACTGTCCTAAGGGAATGACTCATGCTGCCATTAACAGCACAGAGCACAATGTTAGGATACCTCTACTAAAGTGAGTTGATGTTTCCCTAAAGGGGCAGATTTGTGCTTCAGAAACATACAAATTAGCAACCTGCACCTCTGGGTAGTATGTATTTATGTTCATTGCATCAGGAGAAGTAAACACATGGGATCAACACTTAGAATAACCCACTCCTGATTCCACTGGTCTACTGTTTGCAAACATGTTCTATGTTTTCATAAAGCAGTGGTGCTTAGATATATGTTTGTAAAACTACACTATGTTTTTGTGTGGGAGAATACCTGGAAAATCACACTTTGAGCAACTGTTAGAGGCCTGAATTTCTTATCCTTAATACAAAATGTAGTTAGAGGAAGTAGATTCTGGGAGCTGTAGTTCAGCTGTAGATGCTTGCCTAAGAAGCACAAAGCCCTGGGCCGGATCCCCAGCATCTGGATAAACCAGGCATGGTAGGAGGAAGATCAGAATTTCATACTCATTTTTGGATGCATAAGGCGCTTGATGCCAGCCGAGGCTGCACGAGACTCTCTCAAAGTGATAAATGAATGCAGATGTGACTCAGCATATCTGAGCTGTTACCCACAGTCTGCATGTCTGGCTAGTTCCCAGGAGCTACCAAAACTACTGGCTGGACGATCACATTTAGGATGACATGCTTCACTGAATGTTAGCACCAGACGTGTCAAACTGCAGAGGCTTCCTTATGAATTCCACTATCAGATATTTGATTGCTTACTTTGGAGTCAATACTATTATGACCAGAAATAGGAGTTACTTTTAATGAGAAAAGAAGATGAACTGTCTAACTTTGTTATAAACTTCTCTAAGCTGCTAATAGTAGAACTGAATAAATACTGAGCATCATCCCTTGACTCTATAGCTTTATTTATTTCTTTGATTTTAATTAAGTTATTTGTTCTACAGTCCTGGGAATTGAAGCCAGTGCCTCATAATATGGCAACCTGGACCCATGCCATCACCTTATATTCACAACACACCTTTTCTTATATTTTGAGATACTTAATTATCCGGAGTGAGTTTTAAACTCACTCTGTAGCCTTGAACTTGTGACCCTTATGCTCAACCTCCAGAGTAGTGCCATCACTGCAGCTAAACCTCATAGTTCTGTTATTTAAATCTTGTACTCTATTCTAATAAACATAAAATTTTTATTTATGTCCATCTAACACTAATATATGCCATGCAACGTGCAACCGGCAGCCTCATTCCTGCAGAAGTTATAATGTTTTAATTATCATGCTTTCACTATAGCTGTAAAACCCTGTTAACGTTTATTTAACTTATTTTTAGCACAGAAAAGGAAATTGATTTGAGACACAGTAATCATACTGCATGTGGGGATTGCAATTCAATATCTATGCTCATTAGAATTATGACCATTCTTATGGTTGATTATATTTTTAAAAGAATATAAGAAAATAATATAAGATTATGTCTGTCTTAACTCAGAGAATGCAAAATAAGCAAATTAATTTGTATGAGACATTTTGACTTTCAACTTTACATTCACAAAGAACCTTGAATGATGTTATCAATTCAAAAGAAACTATGTTGGAAAGCACAGAATAAGAAGTAATTTATCAGTTCTATGACTGAAAAAGTAAAAAGCTTTTCTTCTGCATTATGTACCTAAATCTGCATAACTCTAAAAATGGACCATTAATAGTTCCATGAAATATTGAGTTGTGATTTTTTTGTGTGCATGAAGCAACACATTTTATGGAAGAAAATATATGCACAACTTTTATTGCTGGAAGGCAGGAAGCATAACATCTCAGCAATATGGTGATATATTTTGACAATGGTTATTTATGGTTCACCTGCATCTTGAAATAAAACAAAAGGTATATACTTTTATGAGCAATGCTCCCATTTCCTTCCCAAATTAATCATCTTTAGAGTTCTCCAAATCATAGACATTTAATAATGTTTTATTTTGACAGTTCCAATATGAGATTGTATTGCAATCCCATGAAAGGCAAGCTATTTATCTGTCAGAAAGAGCAACAGTCTGAAGACTGGTCTCATCAGCCATATGGCTAAACCATAATATTGATGGTGATCAGCAAAAGTAAAATGTGACATCAGCATTTTAGCTTTGAAGTTTTATCAATCTCATGTAGAAAAAAATAAAAAAGGTATTGGGAGAAGCTCATCTATGCTGTGGAAATTGAATAGGATTAAGACCCCACATTGGAGGTCCTCAAAATTCTTTGAATCATTTTCAATAGATGCTAAATGTCCATCTGTTGATTGATCAGTTCTCTACAGGATTCGTGATTCAAGCAGTTTTTTTCAGCAACTCCATGAAACTCCTATCCAGTGGTACTGTTGACTCCAGCCATCCCTCGCCAAAAGCACCAGGAAGGACAGGCAGCTAGATATCCTGCCCACCGTCTAAGGTGAGCAGTGGCTGGCTTCCACCAAATTATTTTCCATGCATAGAGGCCCTGGCAAGGGCCTACATTGTTATGTAAATAGCAACATGTATTGCCATTTGAAATCTGATTTGTTAAAAGAAAAAAAATGAAAGAATTGAAGCCTCCTTAGAGAAGTTACAATAACAAGAATAGATATGCCCACAATATATGTCTGATATAAAGGAAATCATATCTTCCACAAATTCTACCTTATCAAAAGAGCTATCTTTATTGAGATAGTTCAGGTAATATTATTAGTTATTTGAAAATTTTATACAGTGAATTTTACTTATTTACTGCAATTAATCCTCCTAATGCTTTGCAGATCTGCCTCTACCTCCTTATTACTTCAACTCTGTGCATTCTTTTAAAAAGTAATAATACGTATACTTCAATTTAAGTTGTCAATATACTTCTGGGTGTGAGGCCATTCAATAGAGTATGCCACAGCCTTAACATAAGAATGATTTTCCCACCCTCAAACCTGTCAGCTGTCCTTAGCTTTTCATTTAGTGAGGACTCATGAACCATTTCCTACTCAGAGAGAGAGAGCTTTTAAAAATACTTTATTTTTATTATTATGTGTAAGATTGTTTTGCTTGATTTTATGTTTGTTCACATTTACATGAATTACCTAAAGAGGCCAGAGGCAGAGGCCAGAGATGGCAATGAATGCTCTGGAACTGGAGATACAGATGGTCTTGAGCCCCCATGTGGGAGCCAAGAATTCAACCTGAGTCTTCTGAAAAGGTAGCCAGTGCTCTTTGAAATTTTTTATGTATTAACTTTACATTCTTATTGCAGCCCCCTCCTTTCCTTCAAGCCACACCCCTAATGCTCCCTCCTCCCGATTATCCCTTCTTCTTCTTAGAGAAAAGGGAGGTCCTCCCTGGATACCAACCCATCAAGGCATATTAAATCACTTTAGAACTAGGCATATCCTCTCTCACTGAGACCAGACAAGGCAGACCAGCAAATCAATGGGAGGCTTCAGAGTCAAAGAGGGCCCACGCTCCAGATGTTGGGGGATCCACATGAAGACCAAGCTACACATCTGCTACACATGTTAAAGGGACTAGGAAAAGTCCACATATGCTCTTTGGTTGGTGGTTCAGTCTCTGTGAGCCCCCATGGACCCGGTTACTAGACTGTAAGTCTTCTTGGGGAGTTCTTGACCACTCTGGCTCCCTCAATCATTCCCCAACTCTTCCATAAGGCTCCCTGAGCTCTGTCTAATGTTTGGCTATGGGACTCTCCATCTTTTTCCATCAACTACTGGGTGAAGCCCCTCAGAGGAGTTATGCTAGGCTCCTGTCTATAAGAATAGCAGAGTAACATTAATAGCGTAAAGGATTGGTTCTCTCCCATAGAATGGATGTCAAGTAGAGCCAGTCTTTGGTTGGCTATTTCCACATCTTTGTCCCTGCACATGTTGTATAGCCATTGCTTTTAAATGTTGGGTTATTTCTCTAATCCTTCCATGCTAGAATATTTACTGTCTTGATCTTGCACAGACACCCACAGATGCTGTAAGTTTCTGAGTACACTGATCCTATCATGTCCAAAACAAACTGTTTTGTTTCAGTCCTCCCTAGCCTCTGGCTCTTATAGTCTTTCTACTGCCTCTTCTGAGATGGTCCTTGAATCTTGGAGAGGCTAGCAACCTTCATAACACCTTGCAGTACTATGAAAGCTGTGTAGCACAAAATATGCTTCCTGGTCACTACCAACTTGGTTTCTCCATGTTGCATGACCAGTATGTGTAGTGTCTTTGGCAACAGGGTCTTGCCACCAAATTGTGATGGACAACAAAGTAGAATAGCAATAGAAATTCTGTGGGAGTCTCCCAAATATCTCTGACCAACAATTGCAGAGGAAGTATCTCAAACCAGGAACTGTGCTTAATATTTGACAACCTATGGCTTTGGGGATAAAATTAATCCCTTGTGTATTGTACCTACATGCACCTTCTAAATAGACGTGGCCTTCATAGACTCATGTGTTCGAATGCATGGTTTATAGGGAGAAGGCTTATAGGGAGGTGTGCACTTGTTGGAGTAAGAGTGGCCTTCTTGGAGGAAGTGTGCCAACTGTAGGGGCAGGCTTTGAGGTCTTTTATGCTCAAGCTACACACACAGCGATGCACATTCTCCTTCTGCTGCCTGTGGATCAAGATGTAAAACTTTGTATGTTGCCATGCTTCCCACCCTGACAATAATAAACTAAACCTCTGAAACTGTAAACTAACCCCAACTAGATGTTGTTCTTTATAAGAGTTGCCATGGTTATGGTCTCTCTTCACACCAATACCTAACTATGACGCATACACATATATTAATGCATATATGTAACATAATATATTATATATTATGCAATATATTGTTATGTTAATATACATTATATAAATATTACAAAATACTAGATTTTCATATGGCTTTCCCAAATAGACTTAGTCTCAGTTACCTCTCCCAAATCTCTACTGAGATCTTTGGGAAGTTGTATGAATACTGCAGGGTGCTTAATCTACTGTTTTATTATTTACTCCTTATTTATATCTGTGTTGCTGGAGATTGGACCCAGCAAAGACAAGAGTTTATGACTGAGCTGTACTCAAGCTCAGCAACTGCCTTGTATTCAAAGAACAATACTATTTTGGATGATGTATTACCATAAAACAACATGAGTGGCAAGTACAATGACTGTGGTACTGCCTCACAGAATCTGTAACAAAGGATAGAAAAATGTGAAGCAAGCCTTATAATGATGCCTGTGATTATGATATCAGTGCTGCCACCTCCATATGCCATTATAAAGATCCATCTCAGCAGCCACTTGGAAAAGTATAATGGGAAGTTGTTACTTTAGCAAGCCCTGAGTATCCTTCCCTAGGAAAGATGAACACACACTGTTTTTAGCACAAGTCCTTGTATCACAGCATCATTTTCTAAGCATAAAGAAAAAAACATGTTCTGTATAAAACTGTTGGAACCAAAAGATGGCTCTAATGTAAGTTTTCAAGTTACTTTCCAAATTGAACATAAAAGTGAGAAGAAAAATGTTGTCAAATGTGAAATCAGAAAAATGGCATTGAAAATAATGGTTGACGGATGCAATGTTAGCTATGCATATATTACTGAGGAAATAACAATGATCTCATGGAATAAATTGAATACTCATGCCTTTTGTTTACTTTTGGGTGTCAAGTCCATCAAACAGCTGCTCATTCATTGAATGGATATTGTAGTTGACTAGAAACACCCCCTCAATCTCCGTAGTAAACAGTATTCCCCCAAACTCATCATGTTATTCTATATAGTCATGCATGGCAGTGCTTCCTTTTTGTTTAGTTGAAGAAAGGATTCATAAAGAAACAATTATAAAAAATAGCTTTCTGCTGATTAAGACCTAAATAGAAGCAACGCCTAATATTCTACATTGCTTTAACATTTTTAAGTGTGTGAGGTTTCTGTGTGGGCTCACACATGCACATTGCTGTGTGTGTGTGCAAGATAAGGTGTCCATGGAAGGCAGAAGAAGATTTCAAATCCTTTCCAGCTGGTGTTATAGACAGTTGTGAGGGAACAGACATGAATGCTGGGAACTGAACTTGAGTATTCTGCAAGAGCAGTAGTCCATCTTCATAACTGCTAAACCATCCATACAGCTCCCCACCCATATTGCATTTCAAAATATCTTTATTTAAAATATTAGACTTTTTCTTTGTTAGAGTTACCTCAAGATATTTTATGTTATTTGAAAATATTGTGATAATTTGACTTCTTCTTTTCCAATCTGTATCCCCTTGATCTCCTTCAACTGTCTTATTGCTCTAGCAAGGACTTCCAGAACTATGTTGAAG
>REGO01000382.1:7631-25023 GCA_010120015.1 Rhombomys opimus | reverse complement strand
CTGATTGGCCTGCTCTTTGATCACCTCCCCCTGAGGGGGGAGCAGCCTTACCAGGCCACAGAAGAAGACAATGCAGCCATTCCTGATGTGATCTGATAGACTAAGATCAGAAGGAAGGAGAGGAGGACTTCCCCTATCAGTGGACGTGGGGAGGAGCATGCATGCAGAAAAGGGAGGTAGGGTGGGGTTGGGAGGGGGAGGAGGGGGGGCTTTTGGGGGGATACAAAATGAATAAAGTGTAATTAATAATAATAATAAAGAAATTTTAAAAAAAGAAAGAAAATATTGTGAAAGTTATTGTTTCTCTGATTTTTCTCTCTGTCCATTTGCCATTTGTACATAAGAAAATGCTGATATTTGGATTTATACACATTGTTGTAAATGTTTATCAGTTATAGGCATTTCTAGATGGATTATTTAGGGTCACTTATGTGTACTCTCATGTCATCTGTAAATAAAGATACTTTGATTTATTTCTTCCCAATTTGTATCCCTTTGATCTCTTTCCACATTCTTATTTCTCTAGCTAACACTTCACATACTATATAACCTAAGCATGGAGAGAGGAAAAAACCTTGTCCTATTCCTAATATCAGAGAATTGCACTGAGTTTCTCTCCATTTAAGTTGACATTGGTGGGCTATGAGCTTTCTGTAAACTGCTTTTATAATGTTGAGGCATGTCAATTGAACCTTAATCTCTCCAGGATATTAAGGGGTGTTGGAAATTTGTCAAAGGCCTTTTCCATATCTAATGAAATGATCCTGTTTTTTCTTTTTCTGTGGCTTTTTTTTTGTCTTTCAGTTTGGTTATGTGGTGGATTACATTCATCAATTCAATTATGTTGAAGAATCTATGCATCTCTGGAATGAAGCCTATTTGATCATGGTAGATTAGCTTTTAATGTACTTGGATCAGTTTTGCCAGTATTTTATTGATAAAGTTTGTATCTATGTTCATAGGGGAAATTTCTCTGTAATGCCAAACCTTTATGTAGTTTAGGTGTCAGCTTAACTACAGCCTAATAAAATTAGTTTGGCAACGTTTCTTTTGTCTCAGTTCTGAACACCTATGCCCCAAATGCAATGGCATACATATTAATTAAAAAATACTACTAAAGCTTAAATAATATATTGAATCTCACACATTAATGGAAGGAGACTCCTACACCCCTCTCTCATCAATGGACAGGTCATACAGACAGAAACTAAATAGAGAAATTATGAAACTAGCCAATGTTATAAATCTAATGGATTTAACAGATATCTAAAGAACATCTCACCCAAATAAAACAGAGTATACCTTCTTCTCAGCACCTCATGGAACATTTTCCAAAATTAACCATAATCTTAGTCATAAACCAAGTCTTAACAGATACAATTACATTAGAATATTGTATCTTATTAGAACACTACATATTAAAGCTGAACATCTACAGGTAGAGAAACTACAGAAAACCTAAAAACTCATGATAAATGAACAACTCCTTACTCGGTGACCACTGGGGCATGGAAGAAATAAAGAAATTAATACTTTCTAAAATTTAATGAAAATGAAGGCACAACATATCCAAACTTGTGGGACACGATGAAAACAGTGCTAAGGGGAAAGTTCATAGCAATAAGTGCCTTCATAATGAAACTGACGATATCTCATAATTGCAAATTAACAACACACCTGAAAACTCTAGAACAAAAAGAAATAAGCACATACATGAGGAGTAGAAGTCAGAAAATAAGAGTCCCTGCACTCTGCCCAAAGTTTAGCTATGTGTCTCAGCCTTTGTTTCTATACCCTGCTGGGTAGAGTCTTTCAGAAGCCCTCTGTGGTAGACTCAGGGAGTCCCCTGTTTTCTCCTTCTTCCGATGTCTATCTCATTTGTCCTTCTGAATAAGGATTGAGCATCTTATCCAGGGTCCTCCTTCTTGCTTAGCTTCTTTAGGTGTACAGATTTGAGTATGTTTATCCTATATTATATGTCTAATATCTCTAGGAATAAAGAAGTTGTCTAAGTAAGTACTATGCAAAAACTATTTCAGCTCTGAACATTTTATACTTCTAAGCTACTTCCTGACATCTCAATGAATGTAAAGTAAAAATTTTTACATACCTAGCTAACTGTACATTGTACCATTAGAATTCATCCACCTTGATGTTATACTAGTGCAAGTAAAGATATATGTAAAATTTCCATCAGAAGCAGCCACCGTACCTATGAAGAAGAAATCTGTGGCTTTCCTCATTTTGTGCAAGCTACACAGAGCCCTCTGCCCATATCACTTGTGCATGCAGTTAGCATGTGCTTCAGCATTAATAAATGTCACAGACATGAAGAGGCTGGACTTTAAGGCAATCACTGAAATGATTATATGCCATACTGAAGCAGTAACTGCTTCCAGGTACTAATCTCACAGTCAGCTGCTCTATTCTGCAAATATACCCTGCCAGCCTCGCTTATATGAATTAAGTTCATTCTCTCTCCCAACCTCAAACCGCATATATTTGTGTTGCTTTGGTATGTGAGAGACACCACATAGCAGAGTCAACATAGAAACCTAGAAGCATCCTCCATTCATCTCTGCTCCTCACTTTTACCTCATCCAATTGATGACTAGATCTTGAATACTCTGTTTTTTATTCCTTTGCTTATAAAATAAAGTATTACTAATAAAAATAGAGATGAAAACAAACAAAGAATGAAATGCTTGTAGAAACGGAGATTGAAATTTCTTTGTAGCTGATGTTTTTTATTTGGACAATAATGGTTTCAACTGTTGCTGTGCTATCAGCATGAATCTTGATAAGACAGTCTTTGGGGAAAATAATGATGTATGTTTTGTAGAACTGGTTATTAAATAGACACAATGAAAGTCTCATGACATTCAGATTTTTGACAGCCAAATACTAACTGAACAACTAGAGATAGCACAGTAAATAAACAGCAATGGAATACATTTTAACCTTCATTGATCAACTTATAAGGTAAATATTACTATATTAAGCAGTTGATTTGCAAGCATTTCAAATATCCTTCCTGTTCTGCAAGGTTGAAGAGTACCAAGATATCTGTGACAAATCCCCAGTTCAATTTAGAAATATGTGTCTTAAAATATTTTGAATTTGCAATTTTCCATGAACCAGGCTTTCAACAAAACAAGAGATATTTTCTTTTGTTACTTTGCTTTGAAATCATTATAAATACTTTTATTTTCATAAAGAAAGACGATTAAATCAAAAGCAAGAAGAAAAAAACTCTTAGAACTTTAAGAAACCAAAAAGAAAAAAATGATGTAATGATGACATAAATTTCAAAAATTAGAAACAACATGGGGTATATCATCATAAAAAATAAGGGTGTAGATATTTATAAGCACATATTAAAAAGTAACATTATACCCAATTGAAAGAGCTCAGATGAAAGGGTATTTAAAAAAAAAGAAAGACATGAATCAACACAGGCTTAAGAATGAAAAAAATATTCTGAGCAGATCTAGACTTACATGAAGTAAACAAATTAGTAATTAGAACTCCTCCCCATAAAGTTAATCTAAGTCCAATGACTATCAGGGTATTATGTAAAACACCTAAGCCTTAAAAAAATCCAAAACAAAGTTCTCTTTTCAGTAAACAGAAGATGTGATATCTCCAAATTCAGTTGATGAGGGAACCATTTGCTTCACCATTATCTTGATACCAAAACTAAACCATGATAGGACATCACAGTAAAGTACAGCAATAGTGACTGGCCATGGAGTACAATGGGGTGATATTTTAGATGCGTGGTTCCAGCATAAATTAGCAGTATCATTTCCATAAAAGATATGGGAGAGTTTTAGACACAGTCAAATTGAGTTTTGAGACCCTACTTTTAACTAAACACTCAACTAAAATTCCTAATAGCAGCAAAGGGCAGTCCCTATGTCTAACTACTCATTGCTGGGAGGTAACAAAAGCGTGACCGAGATGACATGCTTTAGAAGTTCTGTATCACATGGAAAGCAACTGCATAAAGAAAGAACATTACAGTATGCGCAGAGACATTAACAAGCTCTATCTAGAAGAAAAAGTATATGAACAGCATTAAAAATATTAGGAGATAGTGAATATGCATATATATATATATACATACATATACAGTATATATATAAATATTTACCAGGGATGATTTTTTCTCTGGAGGTTAGTATTTGGGGTGGGGAGGAAATATTTTGTCTAATACATAAAAGATGAAATATCTGGGCTTGGCTCTAGACACATATAATAAAGAATATCTGTGAAACAGATCAGAGACTGTTAGTTGACTCATATTTTTCATGTTGCCTAAGCTGACATCAAACTTATAATCCTTTCCTTTCAGCTTCTAGAGTAGCAGTTCTCAATGTTCCTAGGACTTGAAAGTTCATTCCTTAGAGCAGTGTCTGAACATTTGTCTCTGCTTACACTATCTTCCCATTCATTTGCGCTCTTCTTGGTTTTCGTTCACTCTTTTCCACAGTAGGTTACAGAGCACCTTTCAAGTCACTGGGAACTTCAAGAAGTTTCCTTATCACCAATCAGTTGATAATGGTCTTCCATTGTGTTAGTTTCAGTTCTAATAGACCGTAGCCCTACTAAACAGGTTCAGTAAACCATGCACACAAGTTCATCATATCCACGCCATTCAGTCTCAATGGACACTGAGCTTAGAGAGTGCACTTTGACTCCTTGGCCAATACCCAACCATTATACTCGATGATCTTTCCCTAATGGCCCAAACCACTTTATAGCTATGATCATAGTAGATATGTACCTTTGTCACTTATGAAATGTCTTTTTCTTCATTTTCTTCAGTCATTCATAACAGTTACTAAATGAATATATTTTATGAGGCTATGCAAAATGTGAGATATTCACAGTAATACCTAGGAATTACCAGGAAGTAAACTTCTGTGCAGAGGGCCGAGAGAAGCATAATGACCTCAGGTTAAAAAGTACTTTTCTGTTAAAGGAACACCCATGGCTATTCAATCCAGAAGGACAAATGTCACCAAGATTCAATCTATTAGAACAAAAAGGGAGAGCAAGATAGAACAAAAACCCTTAGAGAATAGTCATCAGAAGGACAGAGGGCAGAATGAGGAAAGTAAATATCAAGTTGTACTGATGAATTAAGCCTGCAGCAGGTTCTAATCACGTGGTTGATAAAGCCTCTCTATTAGCAGTATGAACTCTGACTGCTACTAAGAAAAGACTCAGTAGTCTGCAGTTAGGATGAGCAAGGAAGCCATTCAAACAGATGACTTGGTACTTAGAAGAGATGGGTATAAAGACCAGAAAAAGGAAAGTAGCAGGGCAATAGATCTGCCTAAGGTTCTCAGCAGTTCTTTAGGGGAAATGTGCTAAAATGTTAGCATCAGAACCTTCCTACTCATGGGGAGTTTGTTGTTCATAATTTACATACCAGTTTACTAAACTGTTAGAGACTATCTGCATATCTTCAGGTGAATTGTTAATTACACAAGTCCTTTCACTGTCATTAGACGGTCCCAAACACGTTAATGGCACAGTACACATTTTTGTAGAAATAACTAATAAAGCAATCATACTCTGTACATAAGGGACAGAGGGATGCACCTTTATGCTCACATGACCTTGAATTGCTATCAGCCTCATACACCAGAGAACTTAGCTGGCTTAGCCTTCATACTCCCTGAGACTTACCATCACCTTGGTGTGCGTGTTGAAAACTTTATCTCCCTGATGCTTTGTCAGTTGTTCTGTTTTCTGTGGGGCAGAACCTCGATTATCTGTATGACATAGTAGAATATGGGAATAGGAGACCCCAAGGCTCATATCAGGTGTAAGAGAATGATCAGAATGAACTTCAGAATCATCAAAAGAACCTGTCAAATAGTAAATTACAGGATAATGTTTAGGTGGCTTTTTAACTTTTTAAAAATTTTTTTATTGATTCTTTGTGAGTTCTACATTATGCAC
The DNA here is from genome assembly GCA_010120015.1 of Rhombomys opimus. Taxonomy (NCBI): domain Eukaryota; kingdom Metazoa; phylum Chordata; class Mammalia; order Rodentia; family Muridae; genus Rhombomys; species Rhombomys opimus. Next base: position 19,047 of record REGO01000382.1, on the reverse strand, counting down.
CTCAGTCTCACGCACCTCCCCTTCCCCTTGTATCCACCATCCACACTTTCAACCCCTCAAAACAGAAAACACACAAACAAAAACAAAACGAACAAACAAATGAAAACAATACATAGAAAACATCTAATCATGACAGCTGTAGTGTGTTACAGTGTGTCCTGCAGTATATGCTGCTCTCCACACATCTTGCAAACGTTCATTGCAATGAATCATTGTCCGGTTTCAAGGTCTCTGACTTCTGTGATATGTTCAATATTGGATCCTCAGTGGGACTCCTCTCAGTTGTCACGTTCTTGCCCTGTGTCATGAAGAAAGATCCTGTAGTTTTGGATGTGCAGAACAGGCACTGTTTTATACCCCAATAGTTCACAAATGATGTGGACTTTTGGATAGGCCAAAACTAAGCCCTGGATTTGTGCCTGGGTGACAGCTGAGTGACTCAGCACTCCAGTTCCTCCTTATCTGCATCACCAGGGCAAGCTCTGCAGCACTGCTGTGACAAAGCCACCCAAAGCCACCATCAATTCTCCTATCCTTATGCCTTCTGGGCCAGCTCACCCACTCTCAGGAATCCAGAGCCAGCATGGGTCCCACATGCCCAAGTGCTTCAGCCGGCAAGGGACTAGGACAGCTTTCCAGTTCACACCCCCTCAGGGCTGGCTCACCTGTGCCTTCACCATCAGGGCCAGCCCCACTGTGTCCTCCAGAAAAGGCACAGGGCCCATTCTCCTGAGTGCCACAGCCAGTGAAGAACATGGCTTGCTCTCCTGAGAGAGCAACTGACAAAGTTCAACACGCACACCAAGGTGATGGTAAGTCTCAGGGAGTATGAAGGCTAAGCCAGCTAAGTGTATGAGGCACAAGGCCAGTTCTTTTGACAACTGAAAGTGGCAGGGAGTAGGGGGCAGGGTATTGCCCTTGTGCCCACTCTACCTTATGGCAGATGAGTGGTGGGGCCAGCTTTTCTGAAGCACCCATGCCCACAGGGCAGGCTCACCTGTGCCCTCTCCACCAGGGCCAGCTCTACTGTGCTGCCCAGGTGAAGGCCTGTTTTCCCAAGTGCTTCAGCTGGCACAGGACAAGGACAGCTCTCCCACTATGGCACTTGAGAGTTTTTGACCACTTGAGTTGAATGTGAAGTGTAAGGTTTGAATTATTATTAAGCTTTCATGTTACATTGATTCAGGTGTATAGATTATGTGCTTGAGTAGTCAGTGTATTTGGAGTAAGGAGACAAAAGCCTAGGCCAGAAGGCTTGGTGGGACTATGTAGAGACATACATCAACAAAAGCCAACACAAATATACTTGGTTTATTTGTAAACATCCTGTAGTTCACTTTCACATGAATTAGATTGTCTGAAAAAGACCAGTAAAGAACTCTCTGAGGAAAGCTCACCAGAGTTTTCTTTCATCCGAGACATTCTTCCATCCTTGATCTTAAAAAGAAGGTTTTATTTTGAGATATTTAAAACAATGATTCTTTCCTCTCTATAAATCATGTATGTCTGTCTTCTGATTTAATGGCTTCTTTTCATTCCAAAGGAAAGTCACATCTGCCTAGAACAGAGAATTCATTGTTAACCTTTAAACTTCAAAAGAAATATTTTTTTAATTCATAACCGTCTTGAATCTGGATGGGAGGTAGAGGTGGGGAGGGACTTGGATGAGTAGTGGTAGGGAAAACTATAATGAGTATATTACATGAAAAACAGTCTACATTCAGTAAAGAAAGAAACTAAACAAGCACAAAAAAGTTGAAAAAAAGTAAAAGGAAAATGTTGAATTTAGAAGGTTTGCTGTGACACTGCAATAGCAAACTTAGAGGTCTGTGTGTGGAACTAAAGAAACACACCAAAGAGAGAAGCAGACTGGGATGTTGCAGTCAGCAAATGATTGTTGTGAAAGTGGAAAGATCTGAGCTAGAATTCACAGCATCTATATAAAAGGCCATCCAGTGTGCCATGCATCTGAAATCCCAAAACTTAGGAGGCAGAGAATGGAGGACCCCTAAGGTTTACTGCTTAGCTGGTCTAGTCAAATTAGCAAGCTCCAGGTTCATGTACATGCAGAGAAATATGCATATGTGCATGCATGCGCTTGCCCACATACTCAAAGACATATATATATGAAAACATACACATGAACAAACACACAAAAAATGGAAGAGAAAATCTGATAGTGGCATAGCTTCAGGAAAATAAAGAAATAAAAAAGGAAATGAAAGAGAGAAAGAAAGAAAGAAAGAAAGAAAGAAAGAAAGAAAGAAAGAAAGAAAGAAAGAAAGAAAGAAGGAAGGAAGGAAGGAAGGAAAGCCTGAATTCTACTAAACTCTAGAGGGAAGATACAATTAGTTATAGAAAAATGTCAAAGCACAGAACTAAGGTAAGGTTGATTCCCTGGAATTTAGTGCCTCAATTCCCTGACTGTGGGCCTGAAAGAGTGGAAGGCAGATAGGTCAAAACTGTAAAGCTCAGTTGTAGGAGCAACAATGAAAATCACACAAAAAGCTTGTGAATTAGTGCTGGCCTTCTCCTCAGTCATGGCCAACATGCTGAAAAAATAAGAATATCATTGCAGAGATGAGGTGTACAGAATATAGTCAAAATAATAGCATTGTGCTCTATCCGAGTTAGTTGCTCACTGACTGATAAAGGCTCAGGAATCCCCAGTGTAACCTTATGAAGAAGGCTACAGAAGTACAGGCTAAAGCAGGAGCAGCTCAAAACCAGGAAGTCACTGGAACCTCTGCAAATCAGAAATCAGCATCACCAGATGAAGCTGAGGTCAGAATCCAGGCAGCAGAGAGATATGCCCACTATCCTCAGTGCAGTTATTGTCAAGCTCTGTTTCAGCCAAAGGCCTTGGATAGTGTCAGCCCCAAGCTCCATCAGCAGTGGTCTGAAGCTGAGTACAGTTTTTAATAAATTGTTATGATTTGAGAAAAATGAGGAGAGGAAGCCTAAAAAGACTAATGGCTGGCCTGCTGGAGACCCTTAAGTCAGAAGAAATGGTTTATCCAATAGAAATTGTAGCTGATTTAAAATTTTACATAAGTGCAGATTATTGATTTTATTTTTTTATATAATTTTCCCTCAACATATTTATGGACAGATACTTAAGCCTGGTTCTATACACACATAGCGTTAATCTGAAAGTTCATTAAGGATGCATTTAGTAATATTTAGCATTATGATTAATACTGACTTATAGATCTTAATTTATAATTTTAGAATGCCTACTTGGGTTCTTTGAAGATATATTAACTTATATTGTACTAAAATTTAGTTACAATTTATTGTTTGATAGTTTGGGGGAGGTTTTTGTTTGTTGTTTTTATTGAAAACAGATTTTTTTTTCCTGTGAGTTTGAGGACAGTGTGATCTCCAAAGTGAATCCAGAAAGCAACACAGAAAAATCCTGTCTTGAAAAAAGAGAGATATATAGAGAGAGAGAAAGAGAGAAAGAAATTTCCCCTCAAACACTATATCCTGATTACACTCTCCTCTCCCTCTATTCCTTTCAGTTCCTCCCCCCACCCTTAGCATATGAATCCACTGCCTTTCTGTCTTTCATTAGAAAATAAACATGCTTCTAAGGAATAAAAAATTTACATATTAAGCTAAAACAAAAACTAACACATTTAAAGCGGACAAAACAAAGCAAACAAACAAGAACAGAATGAATGGAGTTCAAGAAAACACACAAGAAACAGAGACCTTCTCATTCATCTCCGCATACAGCAATCCCATAAAACACTAAGATATACTATATATGCAAAGAAATTGTAGGGTAAATAAAATAAAATAAAATAAAATAAAAAATAATAAGATAAAATTGTTCAAAAGGAAATGCCCTGACATGACGTTGTGAGACAAGGAACCTCCAAAGATGCTATTGAGTTCATTGTTGACCATCTACTGCTGGGAATGCAGATTACCCTTTGAGTAGATTTGTTTTCCCAGTGAGACTCCCATGGAAAAATTTTTATTTGCAAGTGGTTATCCATTAGAGATAATTTCTGGGTTAAGGATGAGAGCATGTGTCCACTTCTCCTTTCAGCTCTAGAACCCCACCTGTTATAGACCAGAGCAGGCCCTGTGTATGCTGCTTCAATCTCTGTGTGTTCATAATTACATCAACCATGTTTTGTTTTGTTAATTTTTGCCCTCCATTACTTTTGCTCTTACTTTCTGCCTCCTTCCTTCCAGGGTTTCTGAGCCCTGAGCGGAGGGATTTGATGAAGATATCTCATTTACAGCTGAGTGTTCCAAGTCTCTCACTCTTTTCATAATCTCTGGCTGTGAGTCTTTGGATTTTATTCCCATCTGCTGCAGGAGGAAGCTTCTGTGATGATGGCTCAGCAAGGCACTGATCTATTAGAATGTCATTAGAAGGCATTTTATTGCTAAGGCTTTTGTTTGGTTTTGTTTGTTTTAGAACAGTAATATTTTTCCTTAAATTCCTATGTCATCTATTCTCAGGATCTAGTTCACACAAGCAGTGCCTGGTATGGATTCCATCTCATGGAGTGAGGCCTAAGTCAAATTGGAGATTGGTTGATTACTCCAACACTCTTGAGCTACCATTGAACTAGTATATTTTGCAGGCATGACACCACTGTAGACCAAAGGATTTGTGGCTAGCTCAGTGTTTACTTTTCTCCATTGGTAGAATGCAGAGTACCTTCCAGTACCAAAAATGTACTGGAATGTACACACACACACACACACACACACACACATACAGATTCATTAGGGGCTCAGTCAATAAAGTGCTTTCTTGCCATCACGAGGGCCTGAGTTTGATCCCTAGAATGAAAGTATAAAAAGACGGACAGGAGAAACACAGGATAATCTGTGTTTGTAATTCCAGGATTGGAAGGTACAGAAAGAGAAATCCCTAAGGCTCCCCGGCTAGGAGCCTACATGGCAAGCTAGGTCAGTTAGAGACATTTTAGCAAAGGAGGTGAACTATAAGGGTGAAGCCTCTCTGTAGGTGCCAATTCATACTCTCCACATTCAATGAATTGTGTGGTGTTGTCTTCATCAATAGGATCTTGCTGTCAGTTTGTGGAGAGAAATATATAGTCTTGGCAATGGCCTATGTTGTTTGGGGATTCCTATGGAACCCCTTTGGCCAACACCTCAACTGAATGCAACCCAACCCCTAAAATGGAAGCTTCATTTGGTGACAAAAGATGTTCAGCTACAGTTCTGTTTTTCCCATTATTGGAGATTTTATTTAGATCACCTTCATTTATGTATATACTTTAGAAAGCTTCTACTGAATTGGATTTTCATGCTACTCTCCAAATGCCCTTTAATTTTAATTGTCTAATAGAGACTATTTTTAAAAAGAGACTAATCTGTCTGTAGTAGAAAAACTTGGAGTGGCTTGCTGGTTTGCTGTAATGGTTAGTAATAATGTGTTTCCTTCTGAAAAGGAGGAATGGGAATTTCAGTAAAAAATATTAGTAATAACCTTAAAATTGAAGGATTTTTTTGTTATTATAGAGGTTGCTGATTAAAATCCCACAATCACAAAAAAATGACCACTATATTTGAATTGCATATCACACAGCTCATGTCTGTATTCTCTCCTTAGTAAATTAGATAAGTTCCAACAGAGAAGGACACTCTAGGTAAACAAAGAAGCTGTTTAGCATCTGAAGTTTCACCCATAAGACTGAGAAACGATAAGTCTGAAAATTGAGAGATGCTGTATTAGTGAGTTAGATGATAAGGACAGTTCCATAAGCAGAAAAAGGGAGGAGCTGTGGTAATCAGGAGCACAGTGCTAGCCAGAAGAAAGAGCAGGGATGTTCCAGAACAAATAATTATAATAGATAATATATAATAAACAAATAATTACAAATATATGCAATAAGTAGTTAGTTCAAATAAAAATGGAATTATTATGAAATCTTTGAATAAGCTCATGAATAATTTGGGAGATAATGAGGCTATTAGCTATTTCAGCCACATATATTTTCCACAACAAAATGCATTTAGTAGAAAATGCAAGAATCTGCTGGTGATAGAAGGAAGGACTTCACTATCTCCTCTGTAGGGAATCACAGTTTTTCAAGAGAAGCCAGTGCTTATTCATGATGCTTTTCCTCTTTGAAGTCTTCTCTGTTTCCAGGTCTACATCTACCATCCAGATTTGTGGGGATGGGGTCATTTTGGTGTCTGCCTCAGCAGAAGCCATGAAGGACATGATTCAAAGAAGAAAGTTAGTAGATTCCAGAGGCCACCATATTGTACCCCTGTCTTCCTTAAATAGTCTTTTCGTGCTCTGTGAACTGGCCAGGGGAGTGTGCTATTGGAAGTGAATTCAGGGTAGCCTTAGGTTTCTAAGCTACCCAGTAAGTTTTCCTGGTAATCCAGGGTGGCTTGTAATTCATGGTGACCTTTTTTTTTCCTTAGGACACCAAAGCAGAGATTATAGATGTATGCCACTATGCACAGTGGATGAATACCTTACTGACACTTTTTAGATGTCCACAAAGTACCCCCTTAGAGACTTCCTCCTGTTTCCAAAGACTCAGGAGACTTAAGGAAGGAAAGTTAAAAACTACAGTGTCAGATCTGAGTATTTTCTGTCTAATATTCTTTCCTCCTGTTCTCTCTCATTATATCTTGCTGTACCCAGTAAAATATCAAATAGTCAATTAATATCTTCATGGGGTTATCTTGATTTAGAACTCAGTGGTAGAATTTTTCCTACCATGCACCAAGACCTAGGTTCATGTAGATCAATGCCAACACCAACTCTCCTATTTGTACTTAAGGAAAACCTGTAGGCTTTTAACTAAAGCCTTCCTCGTGTCAGTCACTTTGGCTGTAGAGATTTATAAACATTTGGTATATGATTCTACATAGGTAACAAGAAATAGAGAGTCTGGGGCAACATAGTTCATGAGGCTGGAGAATAGAATAGCTGATATCCTAGTCCATTCATTTAAGCAAAATGAACATATGGTGAAGAGCGTATCTGTATGTGTATGTCTGTGTTAGTGTGTATGTGTGAGTGTGTTGTGTGTGTCTTTGTGCGTGATAGTAGCTGGGGAAAGGCTGAAGTAATTGAGGATCAGCCAAAGGATCAGGAGCAACACTGACGAGGAGGCAAGTCAGTGTTTGCATAGGCATCTTTGGATATGACAAGATACAAGGACAGTTAAATGATGCTCTGGCCCAGTTTCTATCTCAGCCACTGCTGTGCACCCCTGGGCTGACTCCTGAGTTAGCTTTCACATCAGCAAAGCAAGGGATCAGTCATTGTCCTTGCAGGAGCTGAGGCCTTGTTAGGTCTCACCCTTCTCTGACTGCATAAACTCTGCACAGTGACAGCCACATCTTTACCCAAGGACATTGTCATTGAGAACCATACAGCATTCTGAGAGTCATTAATTAGACATTTAATTAATATGCCCACTTTTAATAGAATTGTATTTTGGTGAAAACATCAGACTCACTATCTAAAGCAAGCAAACTAAGCTGTTAATTGCTTGCCTCCAGCATCTTGGGTTTCTGGGAAAATGCCAGTTTGATGTTTTCTATTGAGTTGCCTCCCTTCACCACAATTTAAAAATTTGAGACTTCTTTCTTCCAAACTATATCTTTCCAATAGCCATATATTTCTGAAAGTATTACAATATTGCTGTCAGAGCTTCTTTCAACTCTTTGCCTTGGAAAATGTATCCATTTCATCTGTACTGACAGGAAGATTATGTTCATAGAGGCACTGATAATGAAAATAAGCAGAGCCCATCCTAATGTATTCTTATAAAAACATTGGAAATGCAGTACCATGAGAATGTCTATCAATCATTAAATATCTGTGGGCAAAATGTCCCTCTATTTGAATATTCAGTCTGCAGAGCTTCTAAATTCAGTTTTAACATTTGTTCTTAAGTGTGTAATAGCAGTTGCTTCTGATTGTGAAGTCAATAAATGCTTACCTTTGCCCTTGTTCTGTGGTCTTATTCTCATAAACAAGGACAGCTTATAGACTAGATTAGCCATAGACTCTAGCTCAACTCTATGGCTCCTGTGCTCCTTTCCCTTCTATTGTCTGATATTGTTGTGCTCATAAAACTTAGACCTTCACTTGGGGACATAGCTGGTAGTACTGATGGCCCTTTGTCAGCCATACATGTTAGATGTCCATGTTTTGCTTCACTCTAGTCAATACTGCCTCTCTCTCTCTCTCTCTCTCTCTCTCTCTCTATCTATCTATCTATCTATCTATCTATCTCTTTCTCACTCTCTGGCTTTTCATGTTCTCCTCTCTAAATGAGGCCATCCAGTGCCCAGTTCTTATGTGGTCTTCAGAGAAGAGACCACTGGCTTAACCAAGGCAATTGTTTGACATTTTTTTGTTTTGATATTTAGCCTTTTATTAATTTCTAGGATTACCACAAAGTTGATAGTTTGCAACAGAAAACAAATTCCCTCATGTTCTAGAAATGAAAAGTCAATGCCTTATGAATTGGTAAATGCTAGTAAGCTCATACTTCCTCCAAAGGCAGGAGTGTTTCTTAGCCACTTCCAGTTTCTGGTGCTCCAGTTGTTCCTTGGATTGTGGCAGCATCAGTTCCATACAGGCTTACATGTTCAATTGGTCCTATCTCAGTGTGCCTTCTTTCCTATGTGTGTCCTTTATAAAAATACATTATTGGGTTTAGCACAGAACCTGAGATTCTATAGTCATCTTATCTTGAGATTCATATGATCAAATTCAAGGTTCCAGGACACAGTGTTCTTTCTTTGTTGATGTTACCTTTTAACAAGGTTTTACCTTTTAGCAATCTTTTAACAAGGTAAAATGGTTTCTCAGAAAAGGGTCTTCTGTGGATGGTGATACTTTTGTCATTTGCATGAATCTCCTAATAAAGCATGCAACCCAGAAGCCCACAGAGCAGAACAAAGGTTCTTTAAGCTGTTCTCCTGTGAGGCTGAGCATTGACCAAGCTCATCTTCTCCCTCTGCTTTATTCACATTAGCAAGAAAACAAAAAATGTACAGGCAACACAACAGCATATTACACAACAGTCAAGAAAAACAAAAGTCTGTAAATTTCAGGAAACTAAGTGGCATTGAAAAGTATTAAATTGAGTGAGGTGACACAGTCCCAGAGAGAAAAAGAAACAAAACCAAAAGCCCATGTTTCTCTCATATGCAGATACATTTACTGTGTTGTGGGTATAAGTATGTGTGTGTGTTGTGAGAGTGGGATTGTGTTGCAGAAGTAGGTATAAATTGTAGGTCTGTGTTGTAGGTGTAGAAGTGTGTTGTGAGAGTCTTTTGTGGATATAGGTGAGGTAATGTAACGTTCAATGGTTGTTTGTACTTAAATGTGGGTTTGTGAGGGTGGGAGTACTCTATTAAACAATATAGGAGACCTTGAGAGAGGACTCAAGAGGTAGTCAGAAAAGGAGAGAAGAGGTAAGTTATGCAACAGGAAAACAAAGAGTAAGGTACTAGTGATGGGAGGATACCAGGAGCTGTAGGGGTGGGGAAGCAGATAGCAGAGAAAAAAACAGCAAAACTTAATTTGTTTGAAAATAATTCATTGTGCTCTAATAAAAATAAATACCTAACATTTTTATAACGGGGGAAAAGGAGCACGACATATAGGTAGGAGGCTTTCATAGAATAGACTGTAAGAGGGCAGGGAGCTTGGCTTTATTCTTGGCTACTGTGATGTTTGGGAATAAATGGGCACCTTTGCTTTGATCATTAGAGGGCCAATCATACCACTGGGAAATTGACATGCATGGAGAAAAGTAAAATAATAATGGACGAGACTAATATGCTGATTGGGATTGCTTTTTCCTTTTCTTAATATCTTTCCATCATACTTAACTGAATAGAAAACCAATATCCAAACATTAAGCATCATAAATAACACATATCTTGCAGAATAATCAATCAGTAAATGAGGAGGCACCAAACTGTTCAGATTTGTGATGTGTTGTTCACAACAATGAGAAGTAGCTCATAGTAGCACTGTACTTAAACACAGCAAAGCCAAACACTTGCTATGTCTTTGTTTAGATCCTTCTATTTACACAAAAAAGGATCATAACAGTGTTCTTATATGTGCTGCATCCCGAAATATAGTCTTCTCTCTTGGACGCTATTCCTACTCAGCCTGGTTTCTACATTTAGCTTAATAATCTGTCTCTCTTTACTTAAATCCAGGGAAACAGACTGTCACCTGATCTCCTCTGCAGTCTGGAGCTTTTGCTGGGCTACCCACCTCACAGAGGAACATGAAGCTATGTACCTAAAGTTAGGACAGAAAACACCCTAAAGCAGGTGCTCAGTTAGTGTTAACTCATCATCTTTATGGAGTGATTCAATCTGTTTCTGGTCATGGGAATGTACAAGAACAACCAGATGTTTTTAAAATTACCATACACTCAAAACTAAAGATTTATTCTTTAGGAATTAGAAGAACTCATGAGACACAAAGTTATTTAATTGTCTGTCTTACAACAAACACCCACAACACACTTCCACCACATCATGACACACCCAAACCCACAACACACTATCATGCCCATGAAAGTACATATCTACACTACATTTTCATACCTATACCCACAACAGACACCCACACTCACAACACAGTTCTACACCAATGAAACATACCTAAAATACACACCTATTTAAAAAAGACACACTAACTCTCACACCATACTTTCATACCCAGAACACACGTCCACATATGCAAACAGACACAAAAATTATACACACACACACACACCCTGTTTCCCTTATAAATGATTATTGGGTACAGCAGGTGCTAATTTTGGGATTATTTTCAGTCAAAGAAGAAAATATTGATTGTATTTTAAGCTTCTATAGCTGCTGCGGTTTGTTAGTCATCCTGTACACATGTCACATAAAAGATATTATTAAGTAAAGATTTTCTTATAAATATATATCAATTTATATTTATGTTATATTAATAATGCATGTTCTGCTTAGTTACTCTTTTGAAATTTGACTAAACATTACAGTCTTTGGTTTGAGGATTATTTTGTTTGAATTTGGTTTGTGGTTTTTGTTGTTGTTTGAGGGTTTATTTTAGATACATACAAGTCTTTTATTTTTTTTTCATACAAGACTTATAAACACTTCTTTATCTTTTGTTTTCTTTTTTCATCTAAAAGTAATACTACGAAGTTAACCACTCACCTTGATCACTCAGACTTCATGTAGGCAAATTTTTATAATACTAGCAGCTACTTAGTCCAATTCTGATATCTAAAGCAACAGCCTGTCACCCTTTTCAGCCACTTAGGAACAGCTATACCATGCTAACTACTCAGGCTCATGGTGGTTATGGTCATGGTGGTTAGCTATACCATGCTAACTACTCAGGCTCATGGTGGTTATGGTC
>REGO01000381.1:1931365-1949308 GCA_010120015.1 Rhombomys opimus | reverse complement strand
CTTCATTATGGGTGGAAGCTTTGTAGGACAGAGAGTCTTTGAGTTAGGATCATGTGCAGACATGTGTTTTGGAGATTCTTATCTTATACAAACTAAGAGTTGCTGAAGAAAGAGCTGGCATTTAATATAAGACTATACCATATACCATAAAACTGGAATCAAATCAGCTAATATTACCAAAAGTGATGACCCCATTTTTAGAGACATTTGGTCCTTAAGACAAACATTGATGCCCAGTCTTGTTTACCAGTACCTTCACTGCATTATCCCCCTGACAACACATGTGCCTCCCTATGCAGAAAGAGACACATCTTGATAACATTTACTTATCTTTGAGATCATAAGCCTTTTACAGACTTAAAAACTTCCTGTCAATAACTGCCTGAGCTCTTTTTGACAAATAACCCAGCTATGAAATTTCAGCCTTAAGTTCTCTAAATTATAAAGTGAGTGTTTTCTAGATAGGTTTTATCACTTTCACTTATATTTTCATTGTAATCAGATTAGAATTTTATTTAAAAAAGAAAACTCAATTTCTTCTGCATAAAAGCACTAAAAAGAATACTGTACTTCAACTCAGGAATCATGACACAAGTACTAACCTTGGTATGTGTGATACTGGCCCAGCTGTATGGTCATTTTGGCATCATGTTTTTGTTACTGCCCTTTGATGCATGTAGTTAGAAAATTTTAAGTTTGAAAACAAAGTAAGAAATGGATTGACTGGTGAAAGAGTTGTGAGGCAAAGCACAAGTTTCTGACATTATGCTAAATAATGACAACATATGCTTTGACTCACAAAACTACAAAACCTGAGCCAATTCTCTTCTTGAAAGACTCAGCTCACAGCTGTCTTTCCCAGACCCATAACCCTGTGAGTACCCTCCAGTCTGGCCAGAGTCTTCAGCTGATTGGGACTTTGCCACTGGTACAGGTCAGTCTATCGTCTATCCATGAAGCAAGCTGAGTAGGGCTAGCTACACTAAGTCAGCACATCCTCTGGTGAGTTAGGTGAAGCTGATAGAACATGCTGAGAAACAGAGCTTTCAAACTGATAAGGTATTATGTCTTTCCCACACTCTGTTCAGTGGAATTTAACACATTAGTTTTTCTCCTTTAAAGACTTAGATAAAGACATAAGTATAAATCATGAATGTTCATATATTCACAATATTTCTAAGTCTATGCATATACTTCAAAAAGTAAAAGGAGTGGCAGTTCAGCAGGTAGGAGCAGGGCTGCTATTCCAGAGGGCCCAATTTCAATTTCCAGCACCTGTGAGGTAGTTTACAGCCATGATTAACCACTGTCCCAGAAGATCTAACACTCTATTCTGGCCTTCACAGGCACCATACACAGACTGTTCATAGACGGACAATGCACCCATACACATAAAATAAAAAATAAATAAAAAGCAAAAATAAAATATTTTAAGACATTGGTGACTTAAATATAAATGTAATCAAGAATCTAACATTGCTATTTGGTATGAAAAGTTTTTATTTCAGTTTCCATATAAAAACTGATTTTTATATAAAAACTGTTCACAAGAATATAGCCTGCTCCAATTGAAATAAATTGCTTTGCTGTTTCACTAACCTTTTATTCTAAAGTAGGATGTAAATTTGGTTTATCATAAATGTCCTACAAGTCAAGGATGTAACTTCTATATTTCACCTGGTGTATCTAATAGTATTTGTTTCCTTGGAAAAATAGACTCAAAAGCTATATCACTGGAAACAGAAGAGGGATGGAAAGAATTCCTTTCTGACTCAGGAAAGGCATAAGTACATTCAAAATTGAATATATTGTTTTTTTTAATGGAATATATTTTTAACATGACCATTCTTGGCCACTGCAACAGTGCTCCTGTGCTGCTAACATAGCAAATGCTAACAATTTGATCTGAGCCATTCTACCTGAGCAAGACTCTCAGGCTGAATGTGAGTAATGGAAGCTGACACTAATTTTAGTACTAAAATAAAGGAGAAATTTACCCTCCTGAATGCTTCAGAACAAAATGATGGCTCCCATGCAACACAGAAAACAGAAGTGATTTCTATATTCTTTTCCCATTTATTTTTTGGCCATATTTACTGTTTGGTTTGGTAAGAAGTAGCAGAGAATGAGAATCGCGGAACAACTTTTGTTTTTTTCTTTTTTCTTTCTTTTGGTCCTGCTTTCCAAGGCAGGGTTTTTCTGTGTTGCCTTGGCTCTCCTCAACTCACTTTGTTGATCAGGATGGCCTTGAACTCATTAAGATCCACCTCTCTGAGTGCTGGGATTACAGGCATGTGCCACCGCTTCCCACTGGTGAGACTTTTCAAAGGGAGGAAAGGGAACTCTTGGTCAGGGAATGTTCTGGACAGGTTCCATCATTTTTGTTACAAGGATATTGATTGAGTTACATTATTCTGAAATTTGGAGGTGGAGAAATCCCTCATGATAGTTTAGACAAGTTGACTATTTTAAAGGGCAGACATGTTCGGTCCTCAGAGAGGCAGAAAGTCAGAAATTATTCTTTAGAGCTTTTTTCTGATTCTGGCATCAGTGCTTTCTGAGAGACTGACAGGAGCCATGTCTTCTGAACACTAAAAGACAGTGCTGAGAGTAGATTTGTAATTTGTTGCATGGAGATCTATCCTTTCATATACTTTGAGATTCCTGATATCTTTGCCTTCACCTCATGAGTGTCTTGGTGCCATGGAGCTGGCTGTATCATTGATTGTAAGCCACCCTGTGGGTTCTGGGCACTAAAGGTGGGTCCCCTGACAGACCCAGGTTCATATCTGAGATGCCTCCCTCTTATTTTTCACATTAGTTTTCATAGAAGATACGACAAGAAGGAAATGTTTAATTTTCACTAAAATGGGTAAGAAGATGACTAAAGAGAGTGCTTGTTCAAGATGGTTTCTACTCATAGTTTGTTATTTTCTTGGTTCACATGGAACATTAACCATAATTATATACTTAGCACAAATTACATTAACCTAGCCAACCCTGGTAGGGCAGATCTGTAATTCTAGCTAGGTGAGAATCTAAGATAGGACACTCACAAGTTCAAGACCTATCAGGGATATAGACTGAATTTAATGCCAAATTGTACAACATTATGAAACTCTATCTTGAAGTAAAAAATGTCAAATCCTGAGCACAACAGTGCATGTCTGTCATCTTAGTCCTCAGTAGGCAGAGAGAGGATGACTCCTGGGGCTCACCAGCCAGCTAGTTACTCTAGCCTAAGAAGAGGTAGCTCCAGATTCAGTGATAGACCTCATCTCAAAAGTAACAGAGGTCCTGTCCTCTCCAGCTCTTACTATTTCCCACTTCTTACATAAAATTCCATTCACTCTGCGCGACGGTTGGCCATCAGGCTCAGCATCTGCTTTGATAGTCTGCAGGGCAGAGGCTTTCAGAGGCCCTCTGTGGCAGGTTCCTAGGTTGTTTCCTGTTTTCTTCTTCTTCTGATGTCCATCCTCTTTGCCTTTCAGGATGGGGATTGAACATTTTAGTTAGGGCCCTCTCTTTTGCTTAGTTTGTTTAGATGTACAGATTTTAGTGGGTTTATTCTATGTTGTATGTTTATATGAGTGAGGACAGGAACTCCACAAGGAGAGCAACAGAACAAGAAAATTTGAACACAGGGAACTTCCCAGAGACTCATACTCCAACCAAGGACTATTCATGGAGATAACCTAGAACCCTGACAATGCAGCCGCTTCTGATGAGAACTGATAGGCCAAGATCAGAAAGAAGGAGAGGAGGACCTCCCCTATCAGTGGACTTGGGGAGGGGCATGCATACAGAAATGGGGGGAGGGGGGGACTGGGAGGGGAGGAAGGAGGGGCTTATGGGGAGATACAAAATGAATAAAGTTTAATTAATAAAAGTTAAAAAAATTAAAAAAAAAGTAATGGAGGAAAAAACCAAGGAAGACCTGTGTAGACACATGCTTGAGTACCTTCACACTCACATATACATATATTAACAAGGGCTGAGACACAGTACAGAGGGAGAGTGATTTCTAGCTGGATAATGTCCTAGGTTCAATCTCCAGTCTGGACATACAGTATTGTTACCCACATTAAACTGGCAGAAGTTACAAAGGCCTGGCATCAGTGATTCTTGGAATGACACAAAACCAAGGGCAAAGCTTTGAAGGCTAGAATTTATCTAACATGTTCACTATTACTTAGTGTAAAAAAATATGTAATTTTTAAACATGGTATCTGTGTTTATATATTAACTTATTTTTTTTTCTCCTTTAAGGCCTTTACTAATGGCATAATATAAATTATATGTACCCATCTATTTGTACAGCTCCTAACCTCTGTACATACTCTATAAAGAAAAAGAGGGCTGGAGAGATGGCTCATAAGCACATGGTATGCATATACAATATAATCTGTACAGTTGCAGAACATCTAAAAATAATTTGACTTTATGTCAGTTTTATTAACAATTTTTATTTGTTAATGGATGCTAGGTTAAAGAATTAAGTTATCTAGGTGTAACATGTTTGCTGACACTGCCAGTACAGACTTTTAAATGGGCCTGTATCTGTTTTAACACCAGGGAATATATCTATTTTGCTAGGCATCAAGCTGCTAGAAGAAAGATGGTTACTCAAAGAATGTAACAGTGCAAGTTCAGCTGTTTTGGAAAAATAAATAAAAATAAAATTTCTTACATTTTGTTCACACTTTGCAAATAACTGACCTTATGACCTGGTTTGGTACCATCTCCTCTTCTACTTTCTAAAATTGATCATTTAAGGCGCTTTTAACTTTATTTATACAAATCATATCATTAAACATATATGCATCCTGAGCTGGTAATATGGTACTGCCTCAGGATAAGATGGCTTTTTTAGGTTGCTTTAAGAAGTTTGTTACCTTTCTGATACACATTGGTGGATAGACTATTCTACTTTTTTTTTTTTTTTGCTTGTTTGTTTGTTTGTGAAACACAGTCTCACTGTGTAATACTGGCTCCTAAATTACAGACCAGACTGGTCTTGAATTGACCAAGACCTGCCTACCTTTTTGCCCTATATGCTGGAATTAAAGGATTACATGCTAACGCTACACAAAGACCCTGTTCTTAAGAACTGTTTCTCAACAGATCTCCTCACAAAAGATGTTAATGTGACAATAAAACTAGGCCTTATGACAAGTATATAGAATTGCTCTTCCTTCCTGCAGATTGTGTATATGCATATATGCTAAATTGCCATAATTTATTTGTAATTCCAAAATAAATACTGTCTTAGGAGAAGTTCAATTGCTATGAACAGACATCATGACCAAAGTAACTCTTAGAAAGGAAAGCATTTCATTAGAGCTTGTATACAGTGTCAGAGGTTTAGTCTATTATCTTCATGATAGTAAGCGTGGTGCCACATAGGAAGACACAGTAATAGAGAAGGAGCTGAGAGTTCTACATCTGAATCTACAGGCAATAGGAAAAGAGAAAGCACTGGACCTAGCTTGGGCTTCTAAAAATTAAAAGCCCAACTCTAGTGACACACTACCTCCAATAAGACAACACCTATTTCAACAAGGCCACACCTCCTAATTCTTCTAAGAAGTGTTACTCCCTGATGACTGAGCAGTCAAATATATGAACCTATGGGGACCATTCCTATTCAATCCACTATAAACATTTATGGGACTTGCCATGAGTATGCACAGCATAACAAATATTAAGCCCCTAAAACATGTGCTTTCAGCTCAGGTCACACCTGGCTAGGCTCTGAATTTTCCTTTCAGCTTTCAAATGTAAATAAGTGACTGATCTGTTAGTCTGTTTTGGTGATCCCCTGTCTCATCCTTGTGTCTTTTATGATGTGAAGAACCATATGAAGAAATTATGCTTATTATGTAAGTTTTATTTAGGCATGATTAATAGTTCAATTAATCACAAGTTTAATGTTAATGAAACAATATGATAGATTAAATAAATGATCTTTATACAGAAGCATCCCACAGAGTAATCACATATTAACTGATAGAGATCTTGTCACAAAAAGCTCCCAGGAATATAATTGAGTAATTTCTTATTCTATGACTAAGAAAAGCCACTAAGGCCAGGTATGTGCCAGAGATATCTCTGCATGTAGGGCCAAAGAGGCATTGTATGATGCTATGAAGGTGAACCCTGGATTTTGTTGGAGAATCTAAGATGTTGGACATGGCAGAGCTGTGGGATACCTGCCAAGGAAAGCCACAGAACCATTGTGAAACCAGTCCAAAAGACAGAAGTGTTTTGCAGTCAACAGTGCTGAAAGGAGTTCTAAGAGTGCTCTGACATCAGATATGAAGATGCATAATTTGAAGTTTGCCCTGCTGGTTTTGGGCCTCGTGTTTGTCCAGAACATCCTCATTATGCTCCCTTTTTACCACTTTGAAATGGTAATGTATATTCTGTGCCATTGCATATTAGAAATATATGATCTGCTTTTTGATTTTGATCTTACAGGAACTTACAGCTAAGAGATTGCCATGAGTCTCAGAAGAGATTTTGGAGTTGGTACTTCTAAAAAGTGTTGAGACATACTGTGGGAAGTTTGAAAGTTGGACGAATATATTTTTGCATTGTGATATGACTACAAGCCTTTGGGCACCAGGGAGTATAATGTGTTGATTGAATAAGAATGGACCCCAATAGGCTTATAGATTTGAATACAGGGTCACCCAAACCGGCACTATTAGTAGGTGTGGCCTTGTTGGAGTAGGTGTGGTCTTGGAGGAAGTTTGCCATTCAGGGTGGCAAATGCTCACGCCAGGCCTAGTAACTCTGTCGTCCTGCTGCCTGAATATCCAGATATAGAACTCTTAGATCCTATAACACCATTTTTGCCTGGAGGTTGCCATGTTTCTTGCAATGCTGACAGTAAACAAACATCTGAACTGTAAACAAGCCCCAGCCAAATGCTTTTCTTTGTTACAGTCGCCATTGTTATGTTTTCTTGTCACAGCAGCAGATCATTGACTAAAGGAGCTTACATGACAGATATCTGGCACATGATTTTGAAACTTATAATCAATTATGCACATGAGAATTTACAGATATCAGTGTGTGGTGTATGTGTGTGTGTGTTTCTAAAAAACGCCCATAATTTATTGTGGGGTTTTCTCCAGAATTATGGGGAAATATAAAAATAATTCAAGAAAATTTATATGTAAACATGTTATGGGCTGGGATATTGTCTACTGTGCCAATGCATTCACTTATTCTTCTAACAGATTTATGTGTCTCGTTTTATGTTGAGGTCTTTGATCCTCTTAGACTTTACTTTTGTGCAGGCAATAAGTATGGATCTGTTTGCATTTTTCTATAGGTAGACATCCAGTTATATCAGCACCATTGGATGAACATGCTCTGTATCTCTTCAACATAGTACTGGAAGTCCTAGCTAGAGCAATAAGACAACTAAAGGAGTTGAAGGGGATGCAAGTTGGAAAGGAAGAAGTCAAAGTATCACTATTCATAGATGATATGATAGTATACAGGAGTGACCCCACAAAATCTACCGGAGAACTTCTATAACTGATAAACATCTTCAGCAAAGTGGTTGGATATAAAATTAACTCAAAAATTCAGTAGCTCTCCTGTATACAAAAGACAATTGGTCTGAGAAAGAAATTAGGGGAACAATAGCCATAAAAATATAAATAACATAACCATAAATAATATAAAGTACCTTGGTGGACCTTGGTGAACCTTGGTGTAACTCTAACCAAGCAAGTCAAAGACTTGTTTGGGAAAAAAAAATCCAGTCTCTGAAGAAAGAAATTGAAAAAAATATCAGAAGACTGAAAGATCTCCCATGCTTATGAGTCAGTAGGATTAACATAGTATAAATGTCCATTCTATCAAAAGCAATCTACAGACTTAAAGCAGTTCCCATAAAAATTACAACAAAATTCTTTACAAACCTTGAAAGAACAATTCTCAACTGCATATGGAAAAACAAAACAAAACAAAAATCCAGAATAGTTAAAACAAACCTATACAATAAAGGAACTGCTGGAGGTATCTCCATCCCTCTATATCAAGTGGTACATAGAACAACAGTAATAAAAAGAGACCTGATAGGTTAGGGTCAAATAGATGGAGAAGAGGACCTCTCCTATCAGTGGACTATGGGAAGGCATAGGGGAGAAGAAGGAGGGAATGTGGGTTTGGGAGGAGGCAAAAGAAGGGGTCCACAGCTGGGATACAAACTGAATAAACTGTAATAATTGATAATAACAAAAAAACAAAAACAAAAACAAACAAACAAAAAAACACCACATGGTACTGGCATAGAAAGAAACTGGTGAAAAATGGAATCAAATTGAAGACCCTGAAATAAACCCACACATCTAGGGACACCTGATTTTTGACAAAGAAGCCAAAAACATACAAAGGGAAAAAAAATGATAGTATCCTTTAGAGTGTTTTTTGAGAAAAGGCGTGTAATTCTAACAGGTCTGTCTTTATACGTTACTTGGCCTTTTTTCCTCACAGCTTTTACTATTTCTTTTTGTTCTGTACATGTAGAATTTTTATAATTATGTGGTGAGGAGACCTTGTTTTCTAGTTCAGTCTATGTTGCGTTCTGTAAGTTACTTATACCTTTATAAGCATCTCCTACTTCAGGCTAGTAAAATTTTCTTCTATGAGTTTGTTGAAAATATGTTCCATGCCTTTAACTGGAAAACTTTTGCTTCTTCTATTCCCATTATTCTTAGGTTTGTTTTTTCATAGTGTACTTGAGTTCCTGGATGCTTTGTGTCAGGAACTTTTTTTAAATTTGCCATTTTCTTTGACTTGTGCATCAGTTTCTTTTATAATATCATTTACGCCTGAGATTCACTCTTTTAACTTTTGTATTAAGTCAATGATGCTTGAATTTGTAGCTCTTGTTCACTTACCTAGATTTTCTACATGCAGGATTTCCTCAGTTTGTGTTTTCTCTGTTGCTTCTATTTTCACTTTCAGGTCTTGGGCAGTTTTAAATCATTTTCCTCAACTGTTTGACTGTATTTTTCTGTATTTCTTTAAGGGATTTGTTAATTTCCTCTTTAAAAGTCTCTATCATCTTTATAAGATTGGACTTAATATAATTTTCTTGTGCTTCACCTATATTGGAACATCCAAGGCTTGCTGCAATAAGATGACTAGACTCTGGTGAGGTCATATTGCCCTGGTCTTTGTTGACTGTGTTCTTAAGCTTGCCTCTTGTCATCAGGGTTTGTGTGTTATTATAAATTAAATTGCTGATTTCTAAGTTTATATCTTTGTTAGATGGCTTTTTGCCGTTTTTTTTTTATGTTTTTGTTTTTGTTTTTTTCCCTTCATTTTTCCCTTCGTTGCTGTTTCCTCTCTGGTCTACTCGCCTGAGTGTTCTGGGGTTCTGGAGATCCGCAAGTTTTCAGGCTCAGTAACGTGTCTTCACTGGGGTAATTGTGTGCCAACGTTACCTCTGGGATCCATAGAATCCATAGGGCCTGGGGCCCCTGGTGCAGGCTGGGGTAAGAATACAATTTCTTAGTGATTGTTTGGGGAGGGGGTGTCTAATCTTTTTAAAGCTTAGGCTGGCAGACTCTCAAGGTGATGACTTAATGATAATCTCTGCTAATCAGGCACTTGAGGTTAGCACTGAACATCACTGAGTCTGTAAGTAGCACAGGTTGTCTACCGTTAAGGGATGATCTGAGGAGAAAATTTGCCTTGAGACTATATGAAGTACAGTCTACTGTACTTCTGAGAGAAAGCTATGACCTCACTTTTACATTCTGAAGTATATTAGAAGTTTATAGGACTGCACTTTTGTATCTGCAAGTATTCACAGATATTTTATAGTGCTAAATAAAATTCATATTTTAATTTATGTGTGTGTGATGGAGGTCCATGTGCATTTGTGTGTGTGTGTGTGTGTGTGTGTGTGTGCTGTGCCTGTGCATTTTCCAGCAAAACCAGAGGATTTCGTCAATTACCCTGCTTATGACTTTTCCCTTGAGACTAGTTCTCTTACAGAACCTCAAGGAAGCTCTGGTCATCCTCCTTTCCCTGCCTTCATTACTTTGAGGAAATATGTGCTTTGGGCCATGCCCAGATATTTTACATAGGGGTTGGAGATTAAAACTCAGCTGCTTGTGCTTGTGTAATAAGTAGTCTGAGCCATTTGTGCAGTCTTTATGCTTTAAGGTGTTGGTTGACACTTCTACCAACACCTTATGAAAAAATTATTCTAATTTCAATTGTATGGTATTTCTCAAGTTTTTATGAACATTAAACTTTTACAGATAAATATATTCATTTCAACAGAACAGCAATACTCAATGTGAAGTGGATTTTATGTGATTTATGTTTATGGTAACACGTCAGACTACACATCAGTGATTATGAGTGGGTTGGCATTTTTGTTTCAGTCCTCCAAGCTTTTCTATACATACCCATCTGAGTATGTAATCAACAGGGTTGTTGGGCGGCAAGCTCACCAGGATACTCTTGACACTATCTTTTAAAAACGTAAGTTGATCATACTAATTTCATGATTTTAAAAAGATTCCATTCCTCTTCATTAAAACACATTTCCATTTCTGTGGTCTCATTTGAAAAGAGTCTCAATTTGAAATGAAGTGTTATCTAAAAGAACATTAGTTAGCATGCTCTGGAGTTGGAGATGCTGAAATGGGGACAGAGCATTCAAACTCAAGACACCAAAGACATAACTTTCAATGAAAACATACAATATTGAGGCCATTCTTTTTTGTTGTTGTTTTTTGTTTTTATTTTTTATTTTAATTTTTTATTAATTATACTTTATTCACTTTGTATCACCCCATAAACTTCTCCCTCCTCCCCTCCTAATTTCACCTTCCCTCCCCCTTCTCCATGCTACTAATGTCTTAAGCAGGAAATATTCTAACCCAGAATCATGTATGTTGTACCATAAGTAGCACCATATAAACATTCCAAGGATGAGCATCTAGTGAGCATCTCCTCTAGTGAGCAGTAGCACCATATAGAAAATATTTTTGTAGAAGAACTACTTAGTGGCTAACAAAAATCCATAGTTGTTAAAAGATAAGCTTATATTGGGCGTGGCAGTTCAGACTTGAAATCTCAACATTTGGGACATGGGGGGAAAAGGTCAGCAGTTTAAGGCAGACCTTGGCTCATGCAGTTAGAGTACAGCCTGTGTTAAATGGGATCCTGACTCAAAAAATAAGTAAATACACCTAAGCTTATGATAAAAGAAAGTTCTTGTATTTTTTAATTCTCATTTCTATCTGTAGAGCATGAGATAATTTATGTTACGTTCATGATCTGTGGGTTCCTCCTTACTACAATGTAAATGATAGTGCCCACTCACAGACTCACTTTGCTATTTAGTCCTCAATGCAACAGTATGACAAGGAATTGATAATTAAGTTCGGGGGCCTCTCCCTTCAAGAAGAGATCAGCTTTCTGATAAAAGGACTAGGTTTTAGACACTGGTAAGTTACTCTTGTGACATAGGATGTCTTTCCTTTAAAGGATGAAATAAAGTCACACTCTAAAAAGCAGAGTGTGTGTCATTACTGGATAATGAAACTGCCAGAACTGTGAGAAATATATTCCTGCTCTCTTATGCTATGTAGTATCAGATGTTTTAATTTACCAGCATGAGGACATCCCTCTACCAAAAACAAAAAAAGGCAGTTACTAGTACTTCTCAGATGTGTTAAAATATCACACCACAACTAATGTCTTTGAATCAAAAGTTTCTCAATACTGATATTTTCTAGGTAATAATATGCATTTTTCAGACTCTAGTTAACGTCTACTTTCTCATTTGAAAAGCACCAGCAGGAATTTCAAGCAAGCAGGATTAATTATTAATTTTCTCTATGTAGTATTGGGAGGCATTCAATGAAGTCATTTTTAGAGAAGTTATGATATGAATTCTTAGAATGATAGTTAAAAAAGAACATCAATATACTTGTTGAATGATTAGAGAATTGCATTTAAACATTGATTGGTAATAGGCAGAATTTGTCACCTAGCACTGAGATACTTAGTGATAACTGGTGAGAATATGTACCAATGGACATAAATATAAATTTAAGGATATGTTTTCCAAGTCAACAATTTCATACATGCTCTTATTTTTACAGAAAGTTTTTCAACATAGGGGTATTTTCATATATGAAATATGTAAATATCTACTTAAAAAACAGGGGAAACACTTTCCATGCAATATTTCAGGAATAGGAATTATAAGTCAATGCATATGTTAAAACATGTTTTAATTTATTGTTGCTTTCTTTATTTAGTTATATGACATTTTAATAGCAGATGACTACAACATTTTTCTTTTAAAGATCAAATAAAATTTTAAAAAGTACAAAAATCTTCCCATTTGACTAACTGCTGTTCCACACATTTTTTTTTCCTCAAATTTGCATTCTTTTCCAATGTCTAGCCACACTGATTGAAATACAGAATATCCACCTCTCCTCACCAGTTTGTGGCTCATGTTTCCATTTGTCATGCCTTTTCCTGGTAATAGATTTATAGTGAAGCCAACCCTGTGCTGCACAGATTGATATGATAATATGATAATATACAGAGGGTGATATTCAATATGCATGCATTTCTACTGAAATGTTTCCAATTGTGATAAACTTATATATAAGAAATTTGTGTAAATTATAGCTATGCAATTCTTTTTAGTTCCCTGGTGTTCTATTAATTTATAATATTTCCTAAATATACAACAGAATAAATTTCTAAAAATTTGTAAAAATTATTTGTATGTCAAGCTGAATTTAGAAAGTTATAATCTTCATACTTTTTTTTCGTGTTTAGCTTCTCTTTCTTGTTTAGCTTTCTCTTTCTGTAGTGCTGAAACTGACTTTAGTATTCTTTATTTTGTACTGATAAATCTTGGTATGTTATACTTAATCTACCTTATAAATTTTAAATTGTATTTTACCATTTTATTTAAGTAACTATATGCATTTCAGTCTAGATAAATTTATTCATTACATGTTGAACCTTTTCTCCTTATAGTATTTTTAACTACTTTACCATAGAGGATAAATAAAGAAATGATAGAGACCATGTCCAAACAAAGCACAGTAAAACTGTGAATAATTTCATATTGCTTAATAAACATTTGAATAAATAGTATTTCAAGTGAATGACTGAAATTTCCTAAAGTGACAATAAAACATCCACATATCTAAGGTTTCAACAAATTTCAAGTAAAACATAATGAAAAATGTGCTCTAATTATGTCATAATTGTATCTGTGATGATCATACAATCATAATCATATGAATATATGTCATAATCATATTTGTCTGGTATATTATATGATGTGAAACAAGAATAATCTTCATACATTTTTCCTTTCTTTTTTTGCCATAAGAATTCTTTTTGTATTTTTTATTTTTTTATTATCAGTTACATTTTATTAACTCTGTATCCCAACTGTATCCTGCTCTCTCATTTCCTCCCAAACCCTCCCTCCTTCCCTCATCTCCTCCCTGCCCCTTTCCAAGTCCACTGATTGGGGAGGACCTCCTCCCCTTTCATCTGACCCTGTTTTATCAGGTATCTTCAGGACTGGCTTCAAAGTCCTCCTCTGTGGTCTAGCAGAACTGCTCCTCCCTTAGGGGGTGGGGAGGCCAAAGAGCCTGCCATTGAGTTCCTGTCAGAAATAGTCTAAGTTCCCTTACTATGGGAAACCAACTGGTTACTGAGCTACCAAGGGCTTCATCAGAGCAGAGGTTCTAGGTTATCTCCATACATGGTTCTTGGTAGAGTGTCAGTCTCAGAAAAGACCCCTGTGCCCAGATATATTTGGTCCTTGTGGAGCTCCTATCCTTTCCACATCATACTAACTCTTCTCTCTCCATATCTCTTCAACATAGTACTTGAAGTCCTAGCTAAAGCAATAAGAAAACTAATGGAGATCAAGGGGATACAAATTGGAAAGGAAGAGGTCAAAGTGTCACTATTCACAGATGATATTATAGTACACATAAGCGACACCAAAAATTCAACCAGAGAACTCCTTCAGCTGATAAACACCTTCAGCAAAGTGTCAGGATACAAAAGCAACTCATACATTTTTATTACCTGAGATTAAATAAAATAATCTGTGGTATGGTATAAAAGGTAAAATATTTGCAACAACAAGATACATTTGAATTTACAAAGAGAAAGATTAGTTTAATATATTAAGTTTGTAATGAATCCCAATCTTTTCTGGGCTCGCTTGATGATGTGCATTGTGTAGCTTCACTGTGACTTTGGTCCTGAACCCACAATATGCATAAAATGCCCTGCTTATGTCGTCATACCGTACAGGACCAATTAATGCTGCCTGAAACAACTTGGCTCACATTTGACACTGCTGTGTGTTATGATCTACAATATTTGCTCTTATAGAAATAGAACGCTTTAAAATTTTTCCAACATCCGTCTTCAGCATACACGTACCTAGTTAATTTATCTTTGGATTGTACAGTATGATAAAGCTTGTGATTGATTAAATAAAACATAATGGGCTAATGGAGAGAAGAAGCAATATTATATAAATGCAGGTTTATTGGGAGCCATGAGGGAGGAGAAGGGGAACGGGAGCGTACACAGCGGGGAGGGGAGGAGGGGCGGGGAGAAGGCTGGAAGGGTACAGGGAGATAAAGGGCAGAAATGGGCCTCTGGGAGAGAGGCCCATTTCTTTGTATCAAAGAAAAACTTCAATCATAGATACAGTTCATAAACTGATCCTATCACACTGCATCATTACAAACTGTAAAAGCTTAAAAGGTGGCGACAAAGCCAAGGCTCCACCCCACATACCTCCAAACCAGCATGGCGACCAGCCACATGTTTAAAGAAGCCTGCAGCAGGAAAGCTAAAACTGGATCACTACTGCTGCACCACCTGACCCAGCCGCTGCCTGCTGCTATCTCCACCTGCCGAGACCTTGCGTGGGTGCGGGATAGGGTAATGAGTGGGTAAAGAGAACTTGAGTTCTGTGTGCAGACAAGCCTCAGGGAGTTGGGGAGGGGGAAAGCACACTTTCCAAAAACACTGGACAGATAATTTGGAAAATTTCCACAGACACCTAAGAAGTGTCTTGAGAATAAATTTTAGACCCAGAAGCACCCATTTTCTCAGCGTTTGCTGGAATCCTGAGATTATGGAGGTGGCGACCCAAATCAATAATCTGGAATCAGTAGTTTTGGTGAGGTTAATCCAGGACCAGAAATCTCTGTCTGGAATTTGAGATTACCTTGCAATAAAGGCCTGGCTTTGTTCTGGGCAGACTCCTTTTAAGTGGCCAAGTCTTCATAGAAGATTCCGGGGAGTAGAGGTAGGGTTGTGAACCCCAGAAGAGGCACCTGGTACCTCTTGGCAGCAGCTGGGGAACAGGACACTTACTGAATCCAAACATGCCTCAGGTGGACAGGGAGATGGGACCAGAGAAACAGATGGTCACCACTTTGTCAAGTAGCCCAGCTGGGTACTCAACTTATTTGGGGACTAAAGATGGGTGGAGACATTTGAGGTGAAGGAATTGGCACCACGAAGTCCAGCCTTAGGGCTCAACTTTCCCTGAGTCACAGGCACCAGATGATTGATTAAATAAAACAGATGAGATAATGGAGAGAACCTAAATTATATAAATGCAGGTTTCTTGGGAGCAGTGAGGGAAGGAAGGGTAGTGGAGCACTGTGCTAGCAGGGGAAGGGAAAGAGAGGGCAGAGGGCATAAAGGGGGAGAAAGGATGGAAAGGAGCTATGAAACCAAGATGTCTGCCTCTGGCAGAGAAGCCTCTCCCCTAGGTGGAGGACAGGGTATAGGCAGCCACACCCTGCAGCAGGTAGAGTCTTTAACAAATTGATTTTTTTAAATTACCATTGAATTTAATTAAAAAAATGTTGAATGAATTTTAGCTTGGGTTTAGAATAGAATTTTTATGTTTCTGAAAATAAGCTTAAAATTCTTTTGTCAGTTTTTATTACCACTATTTTGGATGTAAAATTAAAATATTGATCAACTTTTAAAGAAATTGAAGGTGGTCTATATTGGGTAGCATCAAATATTTAGACAAGATTTAACTTTTATGTGAAACTAACAATTATAGTTATTTCATTGCTATTCAAACTTTCTTCAGTTTATAATAAATAACAAAATTTTATGTATATCAAACTTTTGTAACTTTAATTATTATTTTCTTTGATAACATCATACATGTATGTAATTCAGTATGATTACTTTCATTTCCCCATCCTTTTTGATCTCCCTTTCATTCCTGTCAACCTACCTTCTCCCTACAAATCTGTTTTCTGTATTCTTGTCTTTGTTTACCTACAGAGTTTATCCATGGCCAACTACATAATCATGGTTATGCATTGGAGCAATTGAAGACAAGGACTGACTTTCCCCTAGAACGAATTAGTAGCCCAAAGGCCTCTATGACTTGCCCCCTCCCAATCCATGACTGACTGTGGAAAAGAAAACAGACATGCTGTTTTAGCTTGTGGGAAATCCTGATTGCAATGGCTGTGTCATGCCCAGAAGACAGCATTGTGAAGTTCTTCTCCCAATGTCTGTCAGTTACATTCTTTCCACCCTTGTGCATAAGCCTTTGATGGGGTAGTATACATATTCTGTTTAGGGCTGAGGACTCAAATATCGTTTATTCTCAGTGTGTTTATCAACCACAATTTTTCACATTCATTACAAAGATAAACTACAATTCATTACAAAGATAAACTTCCCTGAAATAGGTTGAGATTAACATGCAAATGTTTAAGAGGTAGCTTGATACCCAAAAAATTTATTAACTTTTATTTTGCTTTTTGTTATGTTTATTTCTGAGACAAGATTTCACTATATAGTTTTCCAGGCTAGAAAATCACCCTGTAGACTAGGGTGGCCTTGAACTTGCAGAGACTTACTTGTCTTGTCTTCTCTTGCATGGATTAAAGGCATATACCACTGCATGTGGTCTGGCACTGTTCCCTTTGCCGAAAAGCAGTAGCAAACCTGTATTTAATGCATAAGATATCCTCAGTCATGGGCTTTTTTACTGAGTTTATAAAGTGCATGGCATAAATTCTCTCTAAGGGAACATGTCTCAGATACAATCAGAGAACAATCGATTATCCTGAAACAGTCATGCCAATCCTGCTCCGGTGGCACATTGTTTGAAGACCTGTTTGGAGGTCACAGGACGTCATGTCCAGACAGCTCTCCCAAGCTGAGCACAAAATGGAGGACTCCCTTTCTTAGCATCGGGCTTCGTTCTTCCTGCCTGGATTTATCTGGAGAATGTCTCTAAGCAGGACCCCTATCCCTGAGGAATCTCACAAAGCCCATGCCCAAAATGCAGGGTCAACTTTCTTTCTCAAGACCTACATAAAACTACTCCAATAAAGACAGTGTAGAAACATTAAAATAATAGAAAAATACACAGGTAAAACAGAATTTGGAATTTAGTAATAGACCCAAATACATATATTTATTTATACATATATTTGAATATTTAGTTAAGCCATGTATGGTAGCCACAACTTTAATTCCAACACTCAAGGACAGAGACAGGCAGATCTTGGTAAGCACAGTGACAACTTGTCAAGATGTGGAGTTCCAGGCTAGTCAGTATTAAAGATGAGATGTTGTCTCAAAAAATATAAAATAAAGTTTATGGTCATTCCATCCAGAATGCACACAATCTCACCAGAAAAAAATAAATAAAATCAAATAAAATTTTATTCACACACATATGTATGGATATATATGGTCAACTGAGTTTTGGTAAAGGAACAAAGGGCATAATGGAAGAAGATCATATTTTGATAAATGGATTTCCTAGAATTTACTATAGATAAGGTAAGCTTCAGACTCACATAGATATGCCTGCATTTGCTTTCTGAGTGGTGG
>REGO01000381.1:1913653-1931355 GCA_010120015.1 Rhombomys opimus | reverse complement strand
CTGTTTGGAGGTCACAGGACGTCATGTCCAGACAGCTCTCCCAAGCTGAGCACAAAATGGAGGACTCCCTTTCTTAGCATCGGGCTTCGTTCTTCCTGCCTGGATTTATCTGGAGAATGTCTCTAAGCAGGACCCCTATCCCTGAGGAATCTCACAAAGCCCATGCCCAAAATGCAGGGTCAACTTTCTTTCTCAAGACCTACATAAAACTACTCCAATAAAGACAGTGTAGAAACATTAAAATAATAGAAAAATACACAGGTAAAACAGAATTTGGAATTTAGTAATAGACCCAAATACATATATTTATTTATACATATATTTGAATATTTAGTTAAGCCATGTATGGTAGCCACAACTTTAATTCCAACACTCAAGGACAGAGACAGGCAGATCTTGGTAAGCACAGTGACAACTTGTCAAGATGTGGAGTTCCAGGCTAGTCAGTATTAAAGATGAGATGTTGTCTCAAAAAATATAAAATAAAGTTTATGGTCATTCCATCCAGAATGCACACAATCTCACCAGAAAAAAATAAATAAAATCAAATAAAATTTTATTCACACACATATGTATGGATATATATGGTCAACTGAGTTTTGGTAAAGGAACAAAGGGCATAATGGAAGAAGATCATATTTTGATAAATGGATTTCCTAGAATTTACTATAGATAAGGTAAGCTTCAGACTCACATAGATATGCCTGCATTTGCTTTCTGAGTGGTGGGATTAAAAACACATATCAACAGGTGCACAAAATAACTCTTTAAATTTAATATCAAAGGACTGAGCCATCAAAAAAAGGAATTGAATTCAAGAGTGAAATTTGCTGCCTGGTAAAAGACATCACCAAGAGGAAGAGTAAAAAGACATGCCACAGAGACAAGAAAAAAATATTTTCTTTGTTTCTTTCTTTCCTTTTCTTTCTCTCTTTCTCTCTCTCTCTCTCTTTCTTTCTTTCTTTCTTTCTTTCTTTCTTTCTTTCTTTCTTTCTTTCTTTCTTTCTTTCTTTCTTTCTTTCTAATAGAGGGTTTCTCTGTGTAACAGAGCCCTGGTTCTTCTGGACTCCCAGCTGGCCTTGAACTCACAGAGATCTTCCTGCCTCTGTCTTCCAAGTGCTGAGATTAAAAGTATGCACTACCATGTTCACAAAAGAAAAAAAAATCTTGTTTTTATTATTATCATTTATTACCATTTATTCAATTTGTATCCCAGCTGTGGCCCCTCCCGGTCCCAATCCCACCCTCCCTCTCTCTTTTCCTTCTATGGTCCTCCCCTTGTCCATTAATAGGGGAGGTCCTCTTCCCCTCTATTTGGCCCTAGCCTATCATGTCTTATCAGCACTGGTTACAAAAAGATATTTAAAAACAAATGAATAAAGAGCTATTATTGTCTTAGATACATAAATAACTTTTCAACATTGGAAAATATATGGTAATTTGATTGAAATGGGCCAAAGACTTTGTTGTTAGAAAAAAAGAAATACAGATGAAAATAAGCAAATGAAATGATGTCAGTATCATATATTGTCACATTAAAACATCTTACCTATTATGATGTCCCAAATCAAGAACAGTGAAAAAAAAATGCATAATTGCTTCAGGTTACACGAATGTTTCAAATTTTCATTCACTGGTGGCAGGAATGAAAAGTGGTACAGCCTCTTTAAAAGGCTTGCAGTATTTTGTTTGTTTGTTTGTTTGTTTTACAAAATCAAGGATTTTTACATAGTGAACCAGCAGTCCCACTCAGATCTACTTAAATTAACTAAAAAATTATTTGTACATGCTGTACTAGTTAGTGTTCTTTAGAGTAACAGAATTTATAGAATGCATCTCTATATATAGAGAGAACAAATGTATTGGGATAGCTTACAGGCTATGGTCCAGCTAACGCAATAATGACTGCCTATGAATTGAAGGTCCAAGAATCCAGTAGTTGTTCAGTCCATGAGGCTGGATGACTCAAATGGACAGTATACTCTGGAATCCAAAGAAGAAGGGTTTATTACCAGTGAATGAATGGCCTTGCTAGTGGCAGCTGCAGCAAGCAGGCAAAGACAAAGGCTTCCTTTTTCCATGTTCTTTATATAGGCTGACAACATAAGCTGTGGACCAGATAAAAGGTGGCTCTTCCCTCCTCAAAAGATCTGAATTAAATGTTTGACTCGCCACATTAAAGATCCTGATTAGAAGTGGGTCTTTCCGCTTCTATTTATTTCATTAAGAAAAAAAAATCTATAGTGTGCCCAGTCACTTGTGTTTTAGTTAATTCCAGATGTAATCAAGTTGACAATCAAGAACAGTCACCACACATACAAATCTCACACAGATATTTTGGCAATTTTGTACATAATTGGCAAAAATTCTAAGCAATCATGATGTCCTTAGTAGGTGACAGATAAATTGTGGTCCATTAAAGCCATAAAATAATATTCATCAATAAGAAAAAAAGTAATATTGATCCATGAATGGCATGATATAAATTACACACTGCATAACAGGTTGTGGTTACAAAGGTGTTTATTATGGGAAAGTAAAAACTGAGACAATGGGAGAGCATAGAAGATAGAGGAGAATACAGAGTGGGAGGGAGGCAAACAGAGTAACCAAGGAACAGGCAAGAAAAGAGGTAGAGAAAGAGGAAGAGGAAGACGGAGGGGTAGCAGGTGGGTTATATACCAAGGACCTGGCGCAGGTGATGGCATAAGGTACAGGTGGTGACATAAGACATCAGCATCTTAAAGGCCCCTTATGGCAAGCCAGTTGAATTGCCTGCACACCAGCATAACATTATTCCCTTTTCATTTAATTAAAAGATGAGAAACTAGAAAAGAAGTTGGACTGAGTCTCATGCAAAAAAAAAAAAAAAAAATAGGGGTTTATTGGAGGCAGCTCTTGGCCATCAAGAACCAAAATGTCCAGATTATATGGTGAATGGGAAAGAGAAGCCCCTTCCCTAGAAAGTTCAGGGTAGAGGGGGGGATGCAGGCCATACCAGCAGCAGATAGGGACAGAGGAATGCTATAAGAACCTGAGGCTGCTTGTCTGGGGTCTGAAGCACACCCTTCCAGCCACTGGTTAATAATAAATGGATAAGGGGCGAATAAATCAATTAGCTTTGGCTACTTCCTACTGACACTGGGATGGTGACAGGGCAGCTTAAAGGCAGAAATGTTGACCAAGTACAGGAAAAACAGGCTGTTGTAGTTGCTGTCCAGGATAGGGAGAACATAATGTGTTTGGGAGGGACTGTATAGGTTTGGCTTGATACAGTTTTGGAGGTTAGACTGAAGCACCTGTGGGTAGCTGCTTTGGTGCTGTCTTTGATGTAGGAAACATCTAGACCTGACAGGACCCTGGAACATATGTATGGTCAGAAGATAAAGTTAAGTAGGTTAGGGAGACAATTCATTTTAGGTGTATATTTAAAACTTTTGGGAGAGTGAGCAGAAAGAGAAGCGTCAGGTGGCTCAGTTGGTAAAAGTTTTGAGCATAGGGAATCTTCATTTACCTAACTGCTGCCAGTAATCTGTTTTGATCTGTCATCTAACAGATATTGAAGCCAAGTTTGGCTGCAGAGATGTGTAAATTTAAAAGCCCTTAAAGTGGGCGCTAGGTGTAGGGATTTGAAATTCTCCCGAAGACATCTCAGAGGGAAGCCGAGAGAGATGGGCAAAGGGACTATTCCCATGGACAGAGTAGAAGTCAGGCTCATGTAGGAGGCATCCCAAGGGCAGGGGTTGACTGGAGTAAATTGGTTTAATTTGTTCTAACAGCTTGAAAGCATAGGCGTTGGCCAGAAACCAAGGGCACAGTTGCCCAGTATAAACATGATTTACCAAGTATTTTCAGCAGCAGATGAATTCCTGCTGTTAGAGGGAAAATCTCACCCAAGGAAGAAGGTCTTAGATAAAAGGTTTGGATGTAGGTTGGTGAGAATGGTGGAGGTGTTGAAGTCAACTAGAAGGAAAGACTCACCATTTAGCTACTGTTGGGTACAGAAATGTAGTGATTCAGTAGTTTGGGGGGAGACCCAAGACCAGGGAAAAAGGGAGAAATCCCACCCTTTGGAATAGGTATTGGTAGGAAACTTAGGCTCTTGATTGGCAGTACTTATCTGAATTCCATTTGACCTGAGAGGTGGGTTCAGGTAGATTTTCTGTAGCTTACAAGAATCCCTTTCTAAATTTCACAAAGGAGATAAAATTTAGACATGTTAGCATCACCTTTGTAATCTGCAGTGAAATATATGTCGTAGAAAAAGATAGTCAACATACACTCTGTTAACAGCATAAACACTCTTTAAGGTGAGCGCTGAGAGGCCTGACTCCTTCTGTGAAGCAGAAAAGGCAGAAGTTCATTTTATTCTGATTTTTAGTGTGATTATACACCATGAAAGGGGAGCTTCTTTCCCTCTATCCAGAATACTGGATAGATAGCTTGATAGATAGCTAGATATAGATAGATAGATAGATAGATAGATAGATAGATAGATAGATAGATAGATAGATAAGTCTAGCACAATGAAAAAATATTTTAAGTTCATACTTATAAGACAAACCAAAGAAAATTTAAAATCTTGAGTTTAGAACCATGATAGTGTTTTGTTAGTGGAAAGATTTTTTATCAGAGTTAGTTTAATAAATCAGAGCACCAATGATAAAGGCCAAAGGTTTTGACAGTTGATACAATAGTAGCATAGCAACATGAAGAAATATGAAGCATTTTACCTATTTAGGATACCTAAATTCACCTTACACCTTACAGCCTTCATAACTTGTATTTACCAACCTTACAACACTGTTTTTAGACCCTCAAATACTTTCTTAGAAGCTTTCCTTTATGACTTTCATTAACCAACCTTGAAACATCTTTTTTAGACCCTCAAATGTTCATAATTTGGATTGACCAACCATAAAATATCTTACACCCTCAAACATTTTCTTAGATCCTCATAACTTAAACTTCTGTATCTTTAAGCCTTTTCCTATTTACCATGAGACATAAGTGAGACTGCTGTGAGCATTCATTGTCCTTTAGCTAAAGGAATGGTAAAAGGTTTCATCTGAGACCTGCCTTTTGAGTCTGGTAACAATGTAGACTGTATCTAGACCTGAAAGTAGCAGCTGGAGGAGTGAGGCTTAAGACCTATTCCCCTGTGTATAAAAAGGGCTAAGAAGTCATCTGAAACCTCCTACTACAGAGGTTGACAATGTGACCTTAGGACCTTAATGTGAACTTAAAACAGACCTGCAACATTACCCTGGGCTAAGGGAGGCTGGTGGAGGTCGCTGAATTTCAGTGCCTTTAGTTCTCTGCCCTGCCAAGGAAATGAAAAGCTGAAAGTGTCTGTGGTGCTTGCACTGACCCAGCCTCTGTGTCTGCACAGAGGGCTAGCCCATGTGGGAGCAATTTGACTTCCAGAGGCCAGTCGGCCAGCAAGCAGGGCATGGCTTGTTGAGGCAGCTCCAGTACCAGTGTCCTTCCTGACTCCTTTGAAACAAGTCCCTGGAGTTGACTGAGGTTGGACGACTGTAGGAAGAAGCATCACAGACCTTGTTTTCTCTGTGGTAATGCTGAAAGCCTCTGGGCCACAGTGGTATGTTTTTGCTGGAGCTGAGACTCAGGAAGACTGGGCCACCTCCTCTCGGGATTTAAAGACTTTAAAAGTCCGTTAACAAACAAAAGGAACGAAGTTAAATCAAACAGCATGTGGAAGGGAACAGAGAGAAACAGACAGGTTTTTGAGAAAGGAGAAATAGGGAATTGCTTTTCATTTCAGTGGTTGTTCTTGGTGTTATTGAATAATAAAGCTCTTTAGGTCAGATTTTGGGTGTAGAGGATGGAGGTTTGTCAAAGTGGGAGATCATGAAAGAGCTATTCCTGAAAATGAGAAAGGGAAGGGAAAGCACCAGTGGCCTGCAGTCATGGGTGTTCCCAAGACTCAGGTGAAACCAAACATGGACCATGCCACTATCGATTCTTCAGTCAGCTAGAATGACATGTCAGGAGCTTAGCCTAGCTAAGCATAAGAAATTAGGAGCCTGGTACCAGGGCTTTAGCAGCAGTAAGACCGAGTTCTCATAGAGAGCATCTCGTCCCCAGGAAAGGACAAAGGCAGATAAGCACCTTGAGAGTAGAGGTAGGACAGGGCACAGTGGGCTTTCAGTGCCTACAAGAGACTGCAGATTTTCAGCTCTGAAAACAGTGGGATGAAAATGAGGTAGTAAAAGCAGCTGGCAGTGGCAAAACCACAGCTTTTGTATTAGCAAGATGGCTGCCAATCATGTGACTGCCCTTTCTTACCCTTAATTAAGATGGAAGTAAAGCCACCTGATTGTCCTTAATGAAGATGACAGTGAAAGCATGGCTCCATCTTCTTTATCCCAAAATCAACATGGCTGTCTGTCATGTACAATGTGCAGCCAAGGCAGCATTGCAGGAGCCAGCACTGCTAGCATGCTGTCTTCAAATTTTCCTTGTGCAATTTAAAAACCATCTGTCCATGCACTGGGGGACCAAGGAGAGGCAGCATGCTGCAGGTGATAGTTTACGTAACATGTGAGAGCAAGTGATTGCAGTGATTGTGAACAATTGTGAGCAGCAGAGATAACAGTGGTGGAGAATACAGTGGCAGAATGCAGTAGGAGAGAAAGAAAGTCAACTGTGCATACATGGGCAGGGAAGAGAATTGGATTCCAGAGTGAAAACCATTGAATTACCCATCGGGTTTTGGCACCAAATGTTGTGATATAAATTACACACTGAACAATAAGTTGTGGTTACAAAAATATTTATCATGGGAAAAGTGAAACTGACACAGTGGGAGAGCTTAGAAGAGAGAGGAGAATACAGAGTGGGGAGAGAGATAGAAAGAATCAGAAGGGAAGTCAAAGGAACAGGCAGAGGGAAGAGAAGGCGAGAAAGAGGAAACGAAAAATGGCAGGATGGCAGGTGGGTTATACACCAAGCACAGGTGATGACATAGGACATACGTGGTGACAGAAGAAGTCACCACCCGAAAGGACCCTGAGGGCAGGCCAGTTGAATTGCCTGCACAACAGCATAACAATGAAAAAAACATGGAAGAAGGTTAATGAAGAAGTTACATAGAGTATCATTTCAAATACATGATATTCTATAAAAGACAAAACTATGGGGATAACAATAAGATCAGTGGAACTCAGAGGAGGTAGGGAAAGAAAGAATGAATAAGCAGAGCAAAAAGGACATTTAGAATGGCCAATACATCACCTGACTTTTGTGCAATGTCCTGGATGATCTCTAATTCAAACAACCACCTTTGGGTGATTCTAATCTGACTTGTTAATTCATCCATTTAAAGAAATGTATCACTTTGGTATTAAGTGTAGTAGCCAGGAAAGTTGTGCATACTCTGCTTAATTTTTCTGTGAGACTAAAACTATACTAAAATATAGTATCTGCTGTGTTGGTTAATTTTGATCATGTTGGCAGGACTAAATGATATTCAAAATGGTGCTTAAATGATGTATCCAGGTACGTCTGTGAGTGCTTCTTATTGAGGTCATTATGATTTGATACATGTGTTTCCCTGGATAATGTGAATAAATATCTATTTATCCCTTGATATTTAGTTGAATAAAATTTTGTGTGGTGTGTACTTACTATTTTCAGAATTTTATTGGTAACTTTTTAAAATCTCACTCTACATGGATATTTTTTTAATATCTGGTCCTTCTCATTTTTTTCCTTTTGTCGGTTTGTTTAAGGGTTTGTGCCTCTTATTCATGTTTCAAAAGACCCAACTCTATTTCATTGATTCTTTATATGATTTTTTATTTTCTCTTTCACTAATTTCCATCTTAATTTTACAATTCATTTGCTGGTAGTATCTTCATCTACTAATTGCTATTGTTTCTCCAAGGCTATAAGGTACATGATTAACCAATTGGAGTGCCTTTAAAAAAAAATGTAAGTACTTACATCTATGGCCTTCCCTATAAGGATCGCTTCCATTGTGTCTCATAGGTTTTTCATTCAGTTCTAGAAATTTTAAATTTCTTGATTTCTTCCGTGACCTTTTCATGATTCCACACTATGCTGTTTAATCAATCTCCATAAGGTTATGGGATTTCTGTAGTTTCTCTTACTGTTGATTTCTAGCTTTACTAGATGGTAGTAAAGAGGAGGAAAAAGTTATTTCAATTTTTCCATAGTTTTTAAACTTGCTTTGAGTCCTAATGTGTGATCCATTTTGAGAAAATTTAATAGGCTGTTCTAGTATTTAGATGGAGTGTTCTGTAGATATATATTAATTGTTTGATCTGTAATGTCATTTAACTCATAACTCAGATGTTTCTTTTTATTTTGTTCAGCTGGTTTGTCCAAAGTAAGAGTGAGATACTGAAGTCACTTATTACACAATGTGCTTTATGGGTATAGCAATAGTTTTTAGGAACTGATTAAATGCCATGTCCGTTTAGCAGAACGATAGTAGTAGTAACTCGCTTAAGGCCCATGCACTACCTAGTTGCAGGTTCATGGGGTGGGCCTTTGATCTAGTCAGAAAACTGTTGAAATTTCTAAACACAAAATGTTGCATACATAGAAGCCAAAGGTAATTTTACGCAATAATTTTTAGTGCATCTTCATTTCAGCTGGGACACAATTTTTCATCTCTGTCATTGTGTCATTAATCAAAAATATTTCAGATTTGGGAAAGAGGCACTTGAGTTTGTGGGCATAGAGGTGATAAATATGAAGTTGAGAACAAAAGACACTTTTTTTTCCTCACACCATAGCTGAAGATCTGTTTCTGTTCAGGTAGTGAAGCATGGCTTTTTCTGTACAAGCCAGAGAGGCCATGGGTCGACCTCTGTCACTAGGTGGTTTCCAGGTGGCCCCTGTTTCCCCAATCACAGGAGTCTAGAAAAGGAGATGTTCTCTTGAGCAAATGGATAGAAGTTCTATAAATTCATCCATAATCATCAAATTTCTTCCAGTTTATGAAGATAACTTGGCATAGATCAAATAGGAGTGATAAAGCCTTTGCAGCTCTTACCCATCCGGACCAAGCATGTTAACAAAATTATACCCATTTTACAAATAGGAGGTCAGCAGCCAGGACACTTCAAAACTTGCCTGATTTTCATTGTACTAAAATATCTCTCCCGTTTAGGTGATATGCAAAAGCTATAGAATACTCACAACTTAAGAATGGAAATAATCACAAAACATGCAGCAATATACCTTTGATTTCAACACTCAAAGGCAGAGGCAGAAGATCTCTATGAGCTCCAGGACATCTTGGTCTGCAGAGTGAGCTCCCCAATCACAGCGTGGATGGAAATAGAGTGAGACCCTGTTACAAATACACATATCAACACAGACATGGATACTGTATGTTATTATGTACATCTATGTACATATGTACACATATATGTAATGTGTGAGTACACACTCTCTATAGGCAGGCAAAAGTTGGCTTTGAATTTTTGGATAAAAACATATATATATATATATATATAAACATATATATGTTCATTTTATTTATATATGTAAAGAGAGATATAGAATTATACATATATATATTGTATTTATATAATGTCTCCAAGAAAACACTGAACAAGAGAATAACCAGGGAAACAAACAGTGTACACTAGATGGCACACAAAGGAGCTTAGGCAATCAAGCACAACCTCTACCTCCTTCATGGCTTGGGTAAGCCTTTTCTCTGTATTCTTTACCCTCATCTGTATAATGAAGTATTGGACTGAAATGACAATCACTCCTTCTGAATCTAAAATTCTACTTGGAAACAACATTATGTAAGGGACATAAGTAATGTTCAGTATTGTTTTAATTAAGAGAATAGAAATAGTGGAGACACACACAAGGAATTCAGTCTAGACTGCTGGAGGTTCAGAGGACACACTGTGACCTGCTAGAGAGCTCTACCTGCTTTTCACATTTCTTCCAAGCCCAACCCCACCTAGTCACTCAAAGGGGAAATGTGGTGGTAGGGACATCTTGGAAAAAGGGGCCTAAGGTCCTGAAGTTTTCTGGTTCAGGAGTCCAGTCCTCACCGTAGAGGGTTGAAATAAAAACAGGAATATGAGCAACTTAGAGGGAATGAAGAGGTAAAGAATAGGCTACATACTAGGTGCATCTGGTAGCCACCTGGCCTGGAAAGGCTAAGCCAACTTTTGCCCATGGAGGATGTGTGCTCCTGTATTCAACCTCTTCAGACCTTTGTTTCCTTGTGGATGTCTTTCGTGTGCTCTAGAAAAGTGTAATCCATTCAGAAGTTTAATCCATTGTGATTAGGTCAGGGATCATGGCAGCATCTGGGCAGACACAGTGCTGGGGAAGCTGAGCATTCTACATCCAGATCCACAGGCAGCAGGAAAAGAGTGACTCTGGGCTTAGCTTGTGTTTTGAAAACCTAAAAGCCCACCTCCAGTGACACCGTTCCTCCAAAGATGCCCCATCTCCTAACCCTTGAAAATAGTGCCACACCCTGGTGACCAAGCATTCAAATCTATGAGGTTATTCTCATTCAAACCAACACATTCATTAACTAAGTATCTCAAAGTATTCATATGAAAGGCTGTGCAACTGTGAGTGTTGTAAACATTTCATAAGGGGTTAAAGAGAAAAGTAATGTTTTAGCTAGAAGTCGAGTTCTCATCAAGAAAGAGCTTTATCAGAGAGTGACTTTCTCAGTTATTTACTTCATCCTCATCTGCTCTTTTTCTAGATAGTCAAGTGATAGATTTTTGAAGGTTACTTAAAATAATGAAGCTGCAAGCTCCTGCTGAACCACAGAAACTTTACTTTTTGTAAATCACCTATTCATTTCACTCATTACCAGGTCAAAGGTTGCCCTTCTCTCCCAAAAGGCCTTTCAGCTAGGTCTAGGGTGACACAGAAATATGAAGGCAGCCAAGAATGAAGAATAAAGTCTCACCATAATAACCACTTCTGGAAGCCGGCCTGCACCTGCCCACCCCTTTTGACTGGCTATATTTGAACTGGAGTTTTAAGTGTGGCAAACTTCTTCCCCTAAACACTGCCCAAGAAACCAATTCCAAACACTCGCAATCCTGGGCTGAGAAGACAGACAGGAGGCTGAGAGTCGTCACTCCCTATCCATCAGGAAGATGTTTCAGGCTGAGAGTCAGCTTGGACTCTAGAGGGCTGGGTGTGGGATAAGGATTTCTGTAAGGAGAACTGCAGAGAAGCCACTTCCTGGATATTGATGTGATTTGCTGCTTTCCCACAGCAGCACACTCGGCTTCCCGTAAGTGAGTATGAATGAGTGAGTGTAAATGAAGAGCTTTTACAACCAATGCACCGAAAACAGTACAAGTGTGCATGAGTTCCAATTTGAGGAGGTCCCACCGAAGAGATTCATTTGCAAGATGGCTAAATGAGAACATTACCTGCTACAACTGTTCTTCAGAAAATATGCTCTTGGCGAAGGGAGTCTCACCAGTGTTCATGCCTTTGAGTGACAGGCACATGGAGGTCAACATGGAGCACTCGGCTCCCGTGACAACCCCAGCAGAGGACTTTGGGGATGCCGTCTAGTTGTCTGAGCTTGTGCAGCTGTCATGCAGGGCCCTGGAAGCAAAGCATCAGGCTGATCAACCACAGAATGCAACATGGGCTTGAGCTTGTGTGTCAGCCTATGTTAGAGTCCGGAGCTCATGGAAGAAAACACCTCAAAGTCAAATAATATGCAAACAGCAAAGAGCATTTTATTCTGCAGAAATCCAGTGCACTGGAGCACACACCTATGCAAAGCAAAGTGGCAAGGAACCCCGAGAGAAAAACCAGCATTCTTTACCTCAGAGCCATCACCCTAACCCTAACCCTGAGGTATCCCAGAAGCAGAAAAACACATGGTATATACTCACTTATAAGTGGATATTAGACATATAATATAGGACAACCATACTAAAAGCTGTACACCTAAAGAAGCTAAGCAAGAAGGAGGGCCCTGGGTAAAATGTTCAATCCTCACTCAGAAAAGCAAATGGGACAGACATGGGAAGAGGGAGAAAACAGGGAACAGGACAGGAGCCTACCACAGAAGGCCTCTGAAAGACTCTACCCTGCAGGGTATCAAAGTAGATGTTGGGACTCATAGCCAAACTTTGGGCAGAGTGCAGGGAATCTTATGAAAGAAGGGCGAAATAGAAAGATATGAAGAGACAGAAGCTTCACAAAAAGCAACAAAACCTAAATATCTTGGCACAGGAGTCTTTTCTGAGAGTGATACTCCAAACAGGAACCATGCATGGAGATGAATTAGAACCCCTACACAGATGTAGCCCATGACAGCTCAATGTCCAAGTGGGTTCCCTAGTATTGGGAACAGAGACTGTCTCTTAACAAGAACTCAATGGCTGGCTCTTTGATCACCTCTCCCTGGTGAGGGGAGGTGCAGCATTACCAGGCCATGGAGGAAGACAATGCAGCCAGTCCTGATCAGACTTGATAGGCAAATGGAAGGGGAAGAGGATCTCCCCTATCAGTGGATTCAGGGAGGGGCATGGGAGGAGAAGAGGGAAGGAGGCTGGGAGTGGGAAGGTATGATGGAGGAGGCTACAGCTGGGATACAAAGTGAATAAATTCTAATTAATTAAAAAATATTTAACTTAAAGAAAAGAAAATATTTCACCTGTGTGCTGGAATTGAGCACAGAGGTTTCTTTTGTAGGGACTCAGGGTGAGTTTGGTAATCTTTACTATGATTGGAGCATTCAAACTTACAAGCAAACTTTTGGCTTGGTCTTGAGTTAAGCAACCTTATCTTTCCTGCCAGATTGCCCCAGTAGAGGGTCTGGCATCCTCTGATTGGTTGCCCATTTTCTGTGTTTTTTATAGTAAATGTTAACTCACTTGAGGGAAATGGAAACTTAGGCCTGCTCCTTTTGATAGTAAACTGAGGCCTGTCATGGAGTAAGTCCATAGGAATAAGATCCGATGTTAGATTCTAGTGGGGTCTCAAACGGGACTTTACTTTCAATTGGTGTCTCACACATCTTGAAATGGCAAATAGCAGGTGGCTTAGGGACACTGCAGACATCTGTGCCTGGCCCCTCTGCACCCTCTGGACCTCATTCTCTTCCTGATTTGCCCAGCTGGTTCCATCCCAAAGAAAACTGTGTGGTCCTCCTTCTCTCTGTTTCTATAGGGAGCCAATAACCTGACCTGGTCAGGGCTGCTTCCACCTCCTCAATAATTGAAAACCTAGAAAGGAAACTTAGACTTACCCTCTTGCCTAAGCTCTGCCCCTGAGCCCAAGAGGCTGACTGGAGGCTAATATCACCTGTCTTACAGGATGCAGAGGCAGAAACTCATCCTGAGGTACTGACACAACCCATACATCAAAAACCTTCCTGTTCTCTTATCTCTTACCTTCAGGGTGCTGTTTTGGTTCTGTTTGTTTTCTCCTTCCTCCCTTCTGAGCTGCAAACTCCCAGAAGGATGCATTTATACAGTCATCAACAGTATCTCATCCTCATGCAAGTCATAAAATAAATGGACTTTCAGCCCTATTCATCAGATGAGGCTAGGCGACCTAATGTCACATAGCCATTGATTTCCTAGGATTCCTGCCTGTGTTTTCTGCTTGGTTGTAAGACCATAAATGAGTATTTATGAAATAAAGTGGTGCAACATCTGAAGAAAGGTTACAGAAAATAATTCTGTAAAATTCAGTTTTCTTAGTGTGCCATGTATTAAAAACTCTATTGAACATACACATATGCCTACACTTGTTAAAAAGGAATGAAAAGGAACATTTTTGTTTGTTTTTATAGAGTCAGCAAAGCCACAAAGAGAAAGCTTGTACATTTTCATTCTAAGATAGTAAATTATTGATTTACTTACTCAGTATCCAATGGAGCTAAACAACTAAATACAATGAGAGAATGGAGCCTGTGAGAATGTGTGCCTCTTTAATAGGATGAAGGGGAGGCAATCTCTTATAGAACCATTGAGAAAGTCCCTGGTTCCAAGCTGTGGTAAAATTAGCAATAATTAGCACACTGTAATTATTCCCAAGTCTACCTTCAAAGCAATGATTACATCTTCAGTGTTTTATGTGCATGGGTGTTATTTGACTCATAAACACCAGCTAGGCCACTCTGCCGTTAATTTTCAAGCAATCCCTAAAGCAAACAGGTACAAACATATTATTTTCTGTTTATAGAAAAAGAGTAAAGACACAGGTGATAAATTATTATCCTGTAGGAGATTTTGGGGCATACCTTTTTTTTTTTTTCTTTCTGATCTCACTGTTTAGGTTTCTTGAACAACTAGTTTGGCCTGAGTAATCTCCACTTACCCTGCTTCAGAGAAATACCTAAACCACATGTGACATGACAAGGCTGTCCACTCTCTCCATATCTCTTTAATATAGTATTTGAAGTTCTAACTAGGGGAGCAATAAGACAACTAAGTGAGTTTAAGGGCTTATAGATTAAGAAGGAAGAAAATAAAGTATCAGTATTTGCAGATGATAATAGTGTAAGTAAGCAACCTCTGAAATTATACCAGAGAACTCCTATATCTGATAAGCTCCTATATCTGATAAACTCCTATATTTGATGAACTCCTATAGCAAACTGGCTGAATACAAGATTAATTAAAAAAAAATCATTAGCCATCCTTTCCAAATGACAAATGAGCTGAGATAAAAACTAGTGGAACTACACACTCACAAAAGCCACAAATAATGTAAAGTTTCTTGGTGTAACCCTAACCAAAAAGTGAAAGCCTTATATGACAAGAACTTCAAATCTCTGAGGAAAGAAATTGAAGAAGACATCAAAAGATGGAAAGATCTCTCATGTTCATTGATTGGTAGGATGAACATAGTAAAAATGGCCATTTTACCAAAGGCAAGCTATCGACTCTCTGAAATTCCCATCAAAATAACAACACAATTCTTTATAGACATCGAAAGAATAATTGTCAACTTCAAATAGAAATACAAACAGAGTTGGAGAATTCATATTACTTGGTTTTAGGTAACTATGGAGCTACAACATTCAATGCAATGTAATATTTTCAGAAGGATAAAAATATTAACCTGTGAATTTAAAGAGTTTCCAGAAATGCCTGCGCATTTATAGTCGACTGATTTTTGATAAATTGCGGAAGTAATTTAATGAAGAAAACAACTCTTTTAACAAGCAGGAGAGAAATTCAGCGTGAAATTAATGTGACAAAGTGATCTGAATTCACATATTTTTATCATATATACAATTTAATTTAAAAACTAGGAGGTTAAGGACAATGTAGATAAAGTTATTTCTGACCTTGGGACAATCAGAGATTGAAAAAAAAAATCCTAAACTTCAATAAAAGGTAAAGAATTTAGGTCATGCCCCAGAAATATTCCACAGAGGAATACAACAATGCTGCTTCTGTTCGCCTCTCCCAAAGACTTACAGTCTTTCAAGTGACTCCCAGTTTATAGCATCCAGTTATCCAAGCCTTCTGCAGTTACCCATGGAGCAAGGCCTTCTCTCTAGACTCTGAAATTTTGCATA
Source organism: Rhombomys opimus (assembly GCA_010120015.1). Lineage (NCBI taxonomy): Eukaryota > Metazoa > Chordata > Mammalia > Rodentia > Muridae > Rhombomys > Rhombomys opimus. The sequence continues at coordinate 1,915,802 of REGO01000381.1, read as the reverse complement.
ATCAACCCTCATGTAGTAACTATTATTTCAACGGCTGAGCTTCGCCTAGATTTGTATACCAGTTCAGGGCTCATCCTTTCTTGCATGACATCCTAACTGCCACCACCTCTTTCATGGCAAGCAACATTATGTTACAAGATGAATTGTGTCCCTTACACAACTATTTATGGGAGCATAGCATAAGAGGAGAGGAAGTTTGCCTAAGCTAGAGGATGGAAGACACTATGGTGAACTGTTGTCTTCTGAACATGGCATGGCCACTTCAATCATGTGCACATAGAAGCTGGAACAAACTGCATGAGATAGGACTCTTCAATATGCCATCATGAACACGGGGAGGATTTATGAAATCCCCCTTATAAGCATTTAATATTTTCCAGGAGAAAAGGAAGCAATTTTCTTCAGTTAGTTAGTTAGTTGTCCGTGATCTGTACATAGTCCCTATTCATTTTCATACAAGCAAGCCTCACCCAAGTCAGTGAGTCACAAAATGAAACACATGAAAACAGCTGGAAATCTAGTCAGGCCAAAGAAGTGGTCAGCAGGAGTTGGAGCAATAAGAAATGATAAAGGGGTGAATATATCATGTACATATATGAAATTGTGAAATTGTTTTTGTTCAATCCATGAGCTAAAATGTTAACACCTTACACATACACACAGATTTAGAATGTGGCAAATGTTTCAGGAAAGACTTACAGACATATTTATTATTTATGAAAATGAGGCTGTTAGGCACTTCTGTAATCAATATGACATCTTCAGTAGTGAGGAAATTTTGAGACTTGTCCGTATAGAGGTAAAAGTGACATCTATAGGAGAATGAGCCAAGCAGGAGCAGATCTTCCTGTATCCTCAGGAGGAACAAGCCCTAACTCCATCTTGCTTGTCCAGCTTGAAAACATAAGTGTCTTTTGTTCCTTCCACTCAGGCTTGGTTCTTCTCTCCAGCGCCACTCATACCCAGGACAGTACCACAGGCCTCAGTGTTCCTACGGCAATTCTTTGTCCTTCACCTTTATGCAGATGATGTAATTAATGGCTTGTTGGAGTTGGCAACACTCTCTGTATCTCATTAAGTTCCATTAGAGCAGGGACTACTCTTATTGTTCATAACAATAAGATAATGCTATAAAATAATATCTAAAAATATTTAAAAAATGTTTTTTGCAAAATTACAGTTATGTAATATTACAGTTATGCAAAATTACAGTTATGCAAAATCTGAATAGTACCAAAGAAGACAGCCATAGACAGGCAAGGCAAGTACCACCTGAAGAACCGTGTGGTCTGCTCAGTGGTTACATGTGCTGACAACACTTGCAGGGAAGCTGGTCTCAATTCTTAGCACTCACATGGCTCACAAACTCACTTTTACACATCTAGTTGCAAAGGAACCAACAGGTACTAGGTACCTTTCTTGTATATATCCATATATGCAGGCAATCATGCATACACACAAAATATTAATGAATCAGTCTAAAAATATCTTGTCTGACTGATACTCCAACCAAGGACCATTCATGGATGAAACCTAGAACCTCTGCTCAGATGTAACCCATGGCAGCTCAGTATCCAAGTGAGTTCCCTAGAAAGGGGAACAGGGACTGTCTCTAACATGAACTCAGTGGTAGGCTCTTTGACCCCCCCCCTCTGTGAGGGGGGAGCAGCCTTTCAAACCACAGAGGAGGACAATGCAGCCAGTCCTGATGAGACCTGATAAGCTAGGTTCAGATGGAAGGGGAGGAGGACCTCCCCTATCAGTGGAGGTGCAGAGGGGCATAGTAGGAGATAAGGGAGAGAAGGTTGGATTGGGAGGAAATGAAAGAGGGGGCTACAGCTGAGATACAAAATGAATAAATTGTAATTGGTATAAAAATAATTTTAAAAAAATTAGAAAAAGAAAATGCATGCATATACTAATGCATATACTCATTCAAAAACAATAGCTTGTCTGTCCTACACACAGAATTGAAGTCTAGGGAATATTAATATTTTGTGCATAAAAAACAAAACCTGGTGAAATACTCCATAATATGCAGCTGAACACCACAGCAATGATGTTTTAAACTATCTACGGCAACGTTGGTACACTGATTTAGAAGAACAAACAGTAATTATTTGGGATTTGCAGGCCAAATACAGATACA
>REGO01000381.1:1832871-1847575 GCA_010120015.1 Rhombomys opimus | reverse complement strand
GCAGAGCTTCTTCCTTGCACAATGAAAGCAGGAATGATGTGGTATGTACTCCTTCACTTGTCAGTTTTGTTTTAAGGTGGTGGAGGTCAATGGTAGAAACTTATATGCTAAAGGTATTTGGATGTGGGAATTTTTGGAGGTTATTATACTTAGATGATGCCATGAAGAGATACCTGAGGGTTTATTACATTTGAAGGAAGAGGGATAGTCAAGCCAGCATGTTTCCTTTGTCTTACCACACAATGCTCTGCACCATGTAAAGTTGCAGCAACAAGGCCCTCATCCATTGCTGGTACCCAACTCTTGGATTCCCCAGGCCTCCAAACAAGGAGATAGGTTGTAGGGAGCAGAAGAAGCTCTGAGTGACTGAAGTCTTGAGTGAATATGAATTGTTGGTATAGGCATAGCCATGACAAAGACTGAAGCCTCAAAGCCATGAAAGATTGCTAAAGCCATTTCCTATATTTCCCTCTTTGCCATCCCTCAAAGGCATGGCAGTTTTCCTAGAGGTCTGAGTACAAATGACAGTTTGTACAAAAACTATCAACTGCAGCTTCCTCCAGGGTGTTTACAGTCTGATACTGCTCACCTATAGAGACCCCTGACATTCCAGTTTAAGGTAGAAGTAGCTGCCATTCCATCAGAATACACATAGCCTTCCTGAGTCCAGCTTTTCTGTTCATGTGTTGACCCAGTCTTCCTTTCCTCACCACTGAAGTCAGGGTTCCAGGACCCAAGCCATGTGCATGGTGATACTAAATAAACATCTTTTAAAATTATAAACTATCTAGTTTATAATATATAGGCATGGTAACAGACGACAGAGTAAGACAGCTACCATCTGAGCAGTCTTAGTATCCCCAAGGCCACCACACTGTGAGATCATCTCCATGGGCATGTCAGTCATGCATAGAAGCTTTGTAGTTACCAGTATTTGGAACTCCCAGAATATTCATGGACGAGATCCAGATGACCTCACCTCTAGATTCAAACTCTTCGTCATGAATGAAAGCAGATAGAGCTCTGTTCTCATCATGATGGAAGAGAGACATGTTGACCCTATAGTCATGCCATTCATGCTTTGCACAAACCTCTAACCCACAGCATCAGGTACATAATACAATGGGTGGCTTAAGTTCCTAAAATTTGGGATAATATGCGATATATGTGTAACAGGGCAGAAAGAGGATGACCTCTAGAAGGGCCACTTTAATATGCTTACTGGGTAGAAATAGAAAAACACATAACCAAACAAACAAAATTACTTTCTTGAATCTTCTGCCTTCTTGCCTCAACCCTCTGACCATTCCTTAAAATTTCTTATTACTTTTAGAGATCTTAGAGTTTCTTATTAATTGAAGATTTTTAAGATTGACACATTCATTGATAAATTAATTAATTGTTATTATATTTACTAATTAAAATATTAATACATATGAACTCTTTTTTTTTTTTACATATGAACTCTTTTTATTTAACAGGGGCAAACCACAAAGAGGAACGAGTAACCTGTGACTTCAAGTCTCTTTCCAATAACTTCTAATTAACTGAAAAAGGGGCCTATTGCTCACTGGACTAGTGAGCAGCTATAATTTTCTACTTCTAATGATTTGCATCATTCATAGAGGTGGGATGCTAAATATGTAAAGCATTCAGTTGTGGTACATGATATAAAGCACTGGACTTACGATAAACATTCAGATATTACTGCACATGCTCAGTTTTGGTATGCAAAATATTATGTGCTATCATTAGGAAAAAAAAATGTATCTTGGGAAGAACATGGCAGAGAAGAGAATGGGAGGGTGGGACTGGGAAGAGATGAGGGAGGGACTATATGTGGGATGCAAACTGAATAAATTATAAATAATAATAATAATAATAATAATAATAATGTTTTTAAAAAGCAGTATCTTTATGTTCTATGTGGTGAATTTGTCACTCTATACAAAATTTCTCTCATATACATTTTCAGCAAAGTTTTATTAAACATAGCTTTGGACTTATACAGAATATTTACACACATATAATTAAATAGATTTGCTTTGTCTTTTTATAGATTTTAGTATGTTTATCCTATATTATAGGGCTAATTACCACTTATATGTGAGAATATACCATGTGTGTCTTTCTGTTTCTGGGATACCTCACTCAAGATGATCTTTTCTTGTTCCTACAATTTGCCTCCTAATTTCACAATTTTCTGGTTTTTAATTGCTGAGTAGTATTCCATTGTATAAATGTACCACAATTTCTATATCCATTCCTTCGTTAAGGGACATCTTTGTTGTTCCAGATTCTGGCAACTATGAATAGAGCTGCTATAAACATGGTTGAGCAAATGTCCTTCTTGTATAGTTGAGCATATTTCTGATATATTCTCAGAAGTGCTATAGCTGGATCTTGAGGAAGCACTATTCCTAATTGTGTGAGAAAGCGCCAGATTGTTTCCAAAGTGGTAGTATAAGGTTACTTCCCACCACCAATGGAAGATGGTTTCCTTTTCTCCACATGATCTACAGCATGTGTTGTCACATGAGTTTTTCATCTTAGCCATTCTGATGGGTGTAACGTGAAATCCAAGGGTCATTTTTTGTCTTTTTATCTAATATTTCTACGCTTAAAATTTCTGTCCACTCATCATTTGAGATATGATGATGTTTATAAATCATTTAATTAGACATGGCATATTTTGAACTTGTATGTTCACTTGAAGTCTTTAAACAATATAGCAAGAAAATTTTGAAAGATCATCCAAATGGCTTCTTCATTTATATGTATTTTAAAGAATATTTCTTCTGATAGATGTTGCCTTTCTGTGTTAGGTACTTAGGAAACATCAATACATCTTTCACATATTTCTGAGGAATTATTACTTATGTGGGGGTGGCATAGAAAGTCCTCTAAGTACAACCTTCCACATTGAAGGGAAATTCATCAAGACACAGGATGTTATTAAACAGAGGTAAATGGATTCATTCTGCAGAAACACTTCTTAAACTCAGGAAGTAAACAACTCACAGGCTTCAGGAACTCTCTAAAACTGACATGACACACTAGTTCACATAGTAAGGGCTGCTGAGATACACTGTCAGACATACCAATCTTCCTGGAAGACTCTTATGCCATTTGAGCTGCCTAGAGGACTCTTAGGCCAATTGAACTTCCTGGAAAAGGATCAAAGTGTCGAGGTTCCTGAAAAAGACAAACTGCCACTTGTTAACTACCTGTAGATTAGGTATTGAGTTCCAGGTGTCCAGGTTTTTTGAACCATCACTCATGGAAGTAGGTTTTTGGGGGAGATATAACTGTCATTGAGTTATTTCTAATTCTGAAAGTAACCCCATATTATTGTAATTAACATCAGTAAAACTCATTGGTTCAACAAGTTGTACTTCAGTGATATGTGGTTGGTTCCATGTCTGGAATGAGTAAGTGTTTGGTAACCATTTCCTCAGGAACAGTGTCACAGAACACTCAGTCATAGTCTTCCTAGGAGCAGACTCAACCTTCTTTTTACGTGGTTTTGTTTGTTTTACTTCGTTTTGTCATTGAGTCTCATGGTGTAACAAAAGCCAGTTTCTCATATAAGATCCTCCTGGGTAAGCTTCACAGGAACTCGAATTAGAAGTGCATATCCTCATGTCAGCTTTAGCCTAGTTGATGAACTTTTCTTTGCCTTGTACCTATTCCCAGATGGGTCTTAAATCTTCTTTACCATTTCAGTTTTAAGTCTTTGCTCTGGACAGCCTCTTAGATTGCCATTCCCTCTATCATTTTACAAGAGACTTATTTTACTATCCTACATATACAATTTGCTAAGTTGATTTCACAAATGATATATTAAAGAGTCCAGACAATGTAAATCACTCAAAATTGTAGCAATGAGAAATCTAAGTTAGCTCCCAAAATTCCTCTTGCTTATGCAATGATATCACCTGGGTGCAGACAGAACCTGTGACCCTTGATGAGATAACACTCACACCCATCAAAGGCTTGTTATTTGACCAAATATATAGTTACCTTATTGGATGATTATGAGTCTATCAAAAGAGATTTTCTTGAGTGAGGCTTAATCAGGTGAGGACTTAGGAAAGAGGATGAATTGGCAGATAACTTCCTGAGCTATGTCAGATGAAGGACTTCGTAGAGATGGCCTCAGCCCTTCCTTTCAGTCATCTGATCACAACAGAGAGAAAGTGGAGGGGGTGGGGTCAGTTCTATGCCATAAAAAAAAATAAATGTAATACACAACTGAAAAGAATTTGAGAGAAAAATACTGGTTAGAACAAAAACTTGACTGAAACCTTAAAATCCAGAGCAGAAGATTTGGTCCATGCTCTGATGACACATGTGTGACACACAGAAATCAGGGGACTTGAAAAAAAAAAGGAATGCTCTTTTAAACTCATAAATGAATGCAGTTTGGCAAACAAACACAAAGCTTTAAAATCACTCTCCCATGGATGTCCCACTTTTCCATCTGGCTATGTGATACTGTCAGCTATTGAAGTACAGGGCTGCATGCATAACCAACTTGGGACCTGTACAGTCTAGGCTTTTGTTATTTTGTTGTGATGGACTTATGGAGGTCTGCCCAGCTTTATGCTCCATGCAGACTTTGCCATTTTTTACTTTAAGTGAGTCAGAGTAACTCAAAGCATGAACGCAGTTCAAAGTTTAAAAAAACAAATTGTAAAGAATTTTAGCTGGGAATGGTGGCACACATCTATAAACCCAGCATCCGGGAGGCAGAATCAAGATCAGAAGGTCAAGATCAGCCTTGTATATATAACAAATTCATGACAAGTCTGGGCTACATGAGAACCTTATGTGAAGAGAGGGAGAAAGAGGGATAGAAAGAGAAAGGGAGAAGAAGATAAAATTGAAATAATTTTTCTAATATCAAACCATACTCAGAAAAAAACACATCAATAATAATAATAATAAAAATAATAACAATAATGACAATAACAGTAATACTATAAGTATAAATAATATTTTGCATGCATGTGGTGACATAATATGTAAATTTTTATTTAAACATTATTTCTCTTTCTATCTTTATTTAATCCATTTGGGGTGGGGGGACTTAGAACACTTGAAATATATGCTGAAATTCATAGTACCTAAGTGGTAGAACTGAGTTTTCAAAAGTCATCTGAACTCTAGAATCTGGATGAGAGCCTCAGATCTACCTTGTTATGTCTCTCAAGAATAAGTGGCATTTTCAATATGTGTCTTAGTCACCTTTCTATTGCTCTGAGAAAAATGCTCTAACTATGGAACCTTGCAGAAAAATTAGTTTATTGGAGGCTTGCTTACACTTCAGAAAGGAAGTCTATGACTATCAAAACAGGGAGAGTAACAACAGGTAGACATGGTGCTGGAGCATTAGCTGATAGCCTATATATTAAGACAACACCCACAAGTCAGAGAAGAGAAAGGAGAGAGACAGACACAGAGCCCGAAATAACTAGAAATAATGTGGACTTTTCAAACTTTAAACAAAAGCCACCACTCCAAATTCTTCCCAAAAAATTTCATCAAATGAAGACTAAGCATCCAAATATATGAACCTAAGAATATCCTTCTCTCTCAGCTCATTGTCAGAAATCAGGAAATTGCCACATATACCAAGTGAAAATCATCCAAGAGCAATTATAGTTAATATTCTCAAGCACCTGAAAAACTGCATCAAAATTCAGGACAAAAGTGAATATATATTGATAAGATACTTAAGTGTTTCAAGATATCAAATTGTATACAAACATAAGCCTAGAAATCTTAATTCACAGTAAAATTTATTGAACTACTAAAAAATGTTTTACAGTGGTTTATAGATTAGTATGGTAGAATAGAACTCTACAGATATTCAAACCAGGAACATTACCATACTAATAGCAATAGGCATTTTAGCAGTCAAAGAGATGTATTTAATATCAGTGAATTTTCTTTTCTCATTAACACTGCCCTAAAGAAACCAGTAAAACAATAATAGGAACATTGTAAGTGAAGCTATGAGGTTTGATGTGTGCTCAATGCCTGGGATTACCTTTAGGTATTTTACTTATTAGTTAGGATCTGCTGGAGGAATGAAAACAATATAGCAGATACATAATTATAAATGGGAATTGATTAGAATGGTTCATGAGATCAGAGACAAAATAGACTTACAATGGTCATTATATGTTTGTATAAAGGCCAGTAGTTGCTCCTGAGACCATGAAGCTGGAAGCCTCATGACAGCAGGGACTGTTGATATAGCCACAGTTGTAGGCTGAAAGCTTGAAGGCTTCCTGGATAATCTTGCAAGACTGCTGAACAAGATGGAATCTGATGCCCTTTGTAGCTGGCAGTGAAAGTAGGTCCAGGTATTGGGGGATAATCAGGCTTACATCTATGCTGACTCCCTTTTTAATACTGCTTTTGTTCTATCCTGACCCCAAGCACACTCGATTTCAATGTCCACATCACTGCAGATCTTCCTTCATGCAAACAATCTCCAGAAACACCTTTACAGTCTCATTAAAGTGTTTGTTTAACTAATATCTTAGTCATTTGTCAAACCAATCAAATTGACAATCAAGATTAAATTTAGGGACTTCCCTGTATATGGAATGCATGTGTTTGTTCTCCTTCTCGTACACAAGCATAAGCTACTATGAAATAAGATGTGTCTGTGCAGCAGACAGACCATAACTAGAAATAAATATATAAATGTGAGCAATAAAAAATAGACATCCAAAAGTACTAGTACATTGGGTACACTTTTCAAACACTCTTTTATTTACATTTCTTATCTTTTCCTTCCTACTCCACCCCAATCCCTTCCAACACTCCAACAAGTAAGAGAGAGGAAAGGTTAATGAAGTAGGGGTGGAGTTTTCTTAGCTGCTTTCTGCTGGTTAGGGTAGTCAGGTTCCTTGGAGCCAGTCCAATCCACATCTCAGGAGATCTCCATCGTTCTCAGGTCTCAAAACCGCAACCAGGAGCAACAAGTGGGAATTAGAAGCAGCGTTATTCTTTCTCTCATCTCTGCTCTCTGGGCTCTGGCATTTATTCTTTCTTCAGAGTCCTCAGATTTAAATTATCTGCAGCTGGCTAAAAGCTCCTCTCAGAGCCCTCAAGAGGCAAATAGTTTATAGGCACACTTTTTGTTTTTCTTCTCAATGCAGTTTATTCAGGAACCTTGAAAAATCTTCTGACCCTGGGGAAAGCCTTAAAAACTCTTCTATTTACAGTTGTTATCTTGTTCTTCTTTTCTTCTTTTTCTAAATTCTAACATCGCCAACTTTTTCAATTTCATAAGCACATCCAAAAAGGGAATCCTTCCTTCCAATGACTATTGGTAAAACAGGAGCTCACAAGTGTAAAATGTTGTGGATATAGACATGTTTTTGTTTTGGTCCCAGGTGTGGGATGTGGGACTGATTTTGATGGTCCACAGCAGCAGACTATTTGCTTCTTATAGACAATTTGCTAGCTGCAGATAGTTTAAATCTGAGGACTAGAAAGAGAGAATAAATCCCAGAGCCCAGAGAATTGTGAAGGGGAGAAAGAACAATGCTGCCCCTGCTTCCCCCTTGCTGCTCCTGGTTGCTGTTCTGAGAACAGAAGTTGAAGATCTCCTGAAAACAGGATCAGGGCTTGCTCCAAGGAACCTGACAACTCTAACCAGCAGGAAGCAGCTAAGAAAGAAAATTGTACCCCATCTCCCACTAATCTTTTCTCTCTCTTACTTGTTGGGGTTTTGGAAGGGATTGGGGTGTTTAAGAAAGAAAAAGATGAAAGAAACATGAATAAAAGAGTTTTTTTTTTAAGTATGACAAGTACAACCCAGGCTTTAAACATGAGTTTTCAAGTCTGTACATATTGAGTTGTCAACACAGCCCTTTCTTCTGAGTTCATCTGTACAGAGTTTACTTCCACATTTTGTAGAAATTCAGATTTTCATATATTGTATCTTTAAAGGTCTTAGATTATCATGAGAATTCGAGACAATTTTGTGGTAGTGCTTTACATGTCGCAGTCCCAGGTGACAGGGATCATGCATTTCACTGTGCACATCCTCCTGATAATCCAGCAAAATACCACTAAGGACAGGAGGTCTATAAGGTACTTCTGAACCATTCATTAGTTATACCTTTTGTGCATACTGCGTATTTTGGTAGTTAGGCATAAAGTACAATATTATTAATATGTACTAAACAGGTCAAATGTCAACATCAAGACACAGCAAACAAAAACTAAATCTAGCCCAATCATTTCAGGCTCAAATCAACTATCATGACTTTCAAAAGAGAAATCTATATAAATGGCAGATTTCAATGCCATTGCTCAAAATTTTATTCATACAAAGTGTATGCACATAATACTGACCCTGTAGCACAGAAGGCAGATAATCGTTAAGTCCCTGCTTGGATTAAATTTTCTTCTTGCAATGTTCTAATTTAAGTAACTATAAATAGTACTAACATTTTTGCACAAATTGAGTAAGATATATTTATTGTATAAGGTAGAATAAATTTTAATCCAGCCAGTACTTTTGGAAAATTAGTACCAAGTTGAAAAACACTGAAAATCAATTGCTAATATCATAATTTGAGTTCCTCATTGAAATATAAGAAGTCAAAACTAAATTACAGTAGTTGTCTGCAAGTTCACGGTATATGTTTGAGCTTGTTTTAAGGTTCAGTTCAAATTTTAAAAGCTTTTTGAATAAATCATCATTCCTCATTTATACAGGAATAATGTAGTAGAAAAGCATCTTAATGCAGAGATGATTCTTTGATGCCAGCACAGTTTCTAGTGTCACTCATCATTCACCACTCCTTGGATGGAGACATGCAGGTGTTAAGCTCCATCAGATATCTACTCCATTTTTCATACTGCACAGAGTGTTTTTTGTTTGTTTGTTTGTTTGTTTGTTTGTTTTATGAAGATTTACTGTGAATGTTGGGAAGGTGATCACACTCTGCAAACTATAAAATGATTATATTTTAAGAGGTAAAATTTCATTTTTCCTTGGCCTTATCACAAAATCAGGGAAGATTTTGGGATAAGGATGCACTATTACAGAAATATCCATGTATAGAAGAAATGAAACAATCGGACACTTTATACACTGTGTGAAGAATAAAACATTATCATAGGTGCTGTAAGATATTGATGACATAAAAGAGAAATGTCATTCATCTGACTCTTTTCTTCCAACTGACCAACATTCTTTAAGATTATATTTGCTATCACAAATAAAGCTGCTACAACAAGGTTGGGCAAATGTCCTTGTGGTGTATTTGAGCATATTTTGGAAATATGCCTTGAAGTGGCATAGCTGGATCTTGAGGAAGTGCTATTCCTAATTGTCTGAGAAAGCACCAGATTGTTTTCCAAAGTGGTTGTACAAGTTTGCATTCCCACCAGCAGTGGAGGGAATTTCTTGACATTCTCTCCAGCATGTATTGTCCCTCAAGTTTTTTACCTTAGCCATTCTGATGGGTCTAAGGTGAAATCTCAGGGTCGTTTTGGTTTACATTTTCCTGATGATTAAGAACATTGAGCATTTCTTTAAGGATTTCTCTGACATCGATATTTCTCTACAGAGAATCCTCTGTTTAGCTCTGTACCCCATTTTTTAATGGGATTACTAGATTTGTTGCTTTTTGACATCTTGAGTTCTTTCCATGGACCATGCATGGAGGTAACCTATAACCCCTGCACAGATGTAGCCCATGGCAGCTCAGTACCCAAGTGGGTACCCTAGTAAGGGGAACAGGGACTGTCTCTGACATGAGCTCAGTGTCTGGCTCTTTGACCACCTCCCTCCTGAGGGGGGAACAGCCTTACCAGGCCACAGAGGAAAACAATGCAGACAGTCCTGATGAGACCTGACAGTCTTGGGTCAGATGGAAAGGGAGGAGGAACTCCTCTGTCAGTGGACTTAGAGAGGGGCATGGGAGGAGATGTAGGAGGGATGGTGGGACTGGGAGGGAATGAGGGCATGGGCTACCATTAGGATACAAATTGAATAAACTGTAATTAATCTGAAAAGTCAAAAAAGTAAAGATTATCAAATCTTGGAGCTTAATAAATTAAATAATCAGAAAAAATGTTGTCAAAAGAAGAAACATGGCAAGAGAGTGCACCATGTCCTCTGCAATGTGACAGCTGGTAAAGTATGCATCTTTAAGTATACCATAGTAAAATCATTTCTGAGTTTGCAAAAGAAAAGGTTATACTCTTATTTTTAAATTGTGTATACAGGTTTGTAAGAGGCAGTGTACATTTGTACTGGAGTACAGTGCTGGTGGTATACAAAAGATGACCATGAGGAGCTGGAGTTACAGGGAGTTGTGAGCTGCCTGATGTGTATGCTGAGAAGCCAGCTTGGGTCCTCTCAAATAGGAACAAGCTCTCTTCACCTCTGAGCAGTCTCCCCAAGCCCCAGAACACAGGTTCTTAAAGGAGCATTTGTCGTTTTCCAATATGCTCACCAGTCAGCTTCTTCCTTTGCCTTCTACAGTTCAACCCACTTTTTCTCCTTTGCCAATTATCTCCAGGCTGTAAACCCAGGCATTTATTTTCACAGTAGTGAAATATTTTATATCTCTATATTTTAAAATCTACAGGATCTGTGCCAGGAATATCAACTAGGAATACAAATACATCTATCATCTTTTTGGAGTCCCTCACTGGTTATAAATTAAAGAAAATAAATTTAAAAGGTAAAATAAGTTAACCAGATTGAAAATCTTCAATATTACCACAGCAAGCTACTTTATATAATTTTAAGATTTTTTTGGTGTGCAACTGAGTTATGAGACTGAACTGAATAGTTCAGATGGAAAGTACTAGACATGAAAATAGAAATCTATAGCATTAAACCTACAATGAAATGCCATCATGAAATTCTATATTATACAGTCATCTCTCCATGCCTCTGGGTTACATAACTATGATTTTCAGTAACTAGGGACTGAAAATATTTGAGTGTATAAAATATGTATTTTAAAACATTCTTTATAATTCTTTATGAAGCATGGTATAATAGCTACTTATTCTTACCTTGATTATGCATCATAGTTAATCTTCAAATTATTTAAAGATTAAACAAGGATGTACACAAGACATCTGGTAAAATCACACCCATGAACATGAGCCTCTAAAGAATCAAGCATTTTCTAGAATCTAGAATATCCTCATTGGGACAGCTATTTTCTTAAGATGTCTTATACTTGTAAGAGTTCAGAGCAATCCAGTAAATTTTCTCATATATTATCCTTCCCAAGCTAATTATTAATTGCCCTTTAACTTCAGTGAAATGCTTTCATGGTCTTTTAAATGGAGCCTCTTTTGTATTTTTACTGTTTATTTTTGGCTATATACCCTTGGTTACCATGTTAACTGTAGAAGTATAGGATAGGGAGAAAACAGGGAACAGGACAGGAGCCTACCACAGAGGGCCTCTGAAAGGCTCTACCCTGCAGGATATCAAAACAGATGCTGAGACTTATAGCCAACTTTTGGGCAGAGTGCTGGGAATTTTATGAAAGAAGTGGGAGATAGAAAGACCTGGAGAGGATAGGAGCTCTACAAGAAGAGCAACGGATCCAAAACCTCTGGGCACAGGGGTCTTTTCTGAGACTGATACTCCAACCAAGGACCATACTTGGAGATAACCTAGAAGCCCTGTGCAGTTGTAGCCCATGGCAGCTCAGTGTCCAAGTAGGTTCCATGGTAATGGCAACAGGGACTGTCTTTGACATAAACTTGTTGGACTGTTCTTTGATCACTTCTCCCTGAAGGGGGAGCAGCCTTACCAGGCCACAGAGGAAGACAATGCATCACTCCTGATGAGACCTGATAGACTAGGATCAGAAGGAAGTAGAAGAAGACCTTCCCTATCAGTGGACTGGGGGAAGGGAATGGGTGTAGAAGGGAGAGGGAGAGGGGATTGGAAGGGGAGAAGGGAGGAAGCTGCAGTGGGGATACAAAACAAATAAGCTGTAATTAATAAAAATTTAAGAAAAGGAAAAAAAGAGCTATAGGATAGAATGGTGCAAACCTGAAGCTCATCAAATATCAAGAGTTTCATGCTAATATTCAAGCCAAATCCCGATTTTATTGAAATTATTAATCACTGTGAATTTACACACTGTTCTCAGCCATGATAAGCTGAAAGCAAGCAGACAAGTTTAGTGGGGAGTACTGTCATAAAACTGTACTGATGACAAAAGCTAAACATTCTAGTGGAAACATTCTAACAGAAACAGAGTCTGAGGAAAGCGGCTTCTCTATATAATTGGAAAATAAAACTCATGTTAACAAAATGAAAATTTCTGAACACTTAATTTGAAAAGTTTTGTGTGCTATAATTTGATTTTGAAATGGAAATCTATACAGTTTATCCCTAAATCAATAGTCTTGTAAAACATATTTAATTTAGAGTAAAGTAAATTCTGATTATGTTTCTGCACCAAACTAAAAGCAAGAGAAGAATCTGGGTGCTAACTGGATAACCGTACAAATTCCCTGAAGATGGGCTGGGAGGAGCGTGGGAAGGTGTGGCTGCTGCTCAGCCTCTCTACCTCTTCTTCTCACCTACATGGTCACATTAAAACGAACAAACAAACAAACAAAACCCCCCTTTCTGTCCTTCTCTACTGTTATTTCTACTAGCTGGCTAGGGACAGGTGACTGTGTCTTGGTTTTCAGAGGTGACAGAGCCCAGACTTTGTCAGGACTCTTCCAACATTTCTTTTCACAGGACCTGGTAATGAACTAAACAGCAACTTCCTCTAATCCCAGAGCTACCAACAAAGATGCATTTTCTAACCTCTTCCTTTCCAACAGAATCAGCAGCAAAGATGACACCCGTGTCACTGTCTAAGCACATACTTGTGACTCTGCTGTTATTGGCCTGCTGGGTTTATAGAGAGATGGAAACTCAAAAAGGTAGGACTTATTCTAGTTTCTGGAGACTCTGGTATCACAGTTCTTTACCTAAGGTAAGTGTAATTCAAACTACTTCACTTCTTGACTTCTTTAAGTGATATGTTATCTGAGAATAGTAACAAAAACTTCAACATGTATAGGACCAATGTGGTTGGTATAGATTTAATTGTATATGTGTGACGTATTTGAAAATTTTACCAGACTGTCTCTATGTGTGCCTGACAACCTGTGGACTATACTGCCATCTACTGGACAAGTTAACTAGGTTCAAGCAAGGCTTCAAAAGAGGGGATACATTTTATGTGAGCAAAGTTGTAAAGGATCATTGTTAATTGTGCTGGGTGAAATCACTTTAAAGTAAAATGAAACTGAACCTATGAAACAAAAACAAGCATTCTTCACAGCATCACCACAAATATCTAACAAGGTCCCTCATCTGTCATTTATTCAGGATGAATTCGCTTAATTTATCTGAGCCTTAGCTAATTTGAGTATGTAATGAGTTAATTCTCACAAGACGACACTGAAAATAGTAAATTAATTTCCTTATTTTTAAGTGAGAAAAAAGGACATTGGCTAAAAATAGACAGTAGGCAACAGTGAATCCTTCCAGCTTGTCAAAGCTACAAATATGATTGCATTGATCAGAATTTTTATTACAATCCACACAGTATCTTTTTTAGCTTGAAATTCTCACATCAATAAAAAAAAACTGTTTTTGTAAATTTCATTTGCCTCTGGAAGGTTTGTGCTCATTGCAGCATGATTTACCAAAAAGAAGAAATAAATTAACCCATCTCTTTACAGATGGTTGACTGCCTAAAGAAAATATGAATATTTATATCCTATTTGACCCTTCAAACAAAAGTAGTTGCAAAGCTCGCTATGTACCTGCAAGCTTATCCCAAGTGATAACTAGTCCCTGCTGTGAATGTATGTCTTCCACCAAGCCAGTGGTTTCTGATTGCCCAATGGTACTGAAATCTTGGGAAAATTCCCATGGCTAGAGACAGAAGAAGTTCTAAAATATAATCTGCTTTTGTTAATTTGCTAAATGGTCATTTTGTCAGAGTGCCTTCTAAATATTTATACTTAGATAAACCAGGGCTGCTCTCAGCCTTCATCAGAAGAGCTTCTTTTTGGACTGGGCAGCAGTCAATTCATAACTATGTGACTGGTCAGTATTAAGAATAAGAGGCTGAGTGCTCAGTTGATCACAGGACAGCCTTTTCAACTTTCCCACTTTGCCAAGTTTCAAGTGACATCAATGAAAAGGAGGCACAATGAATGTAAGAGCTTTGGTCTAAAGATAAAGCTCACTAGTTCAAAGCACTGATTTCTCTTTTAGAGAACCAGAATTTGGTTCCCAGCACCCAAGTCAGGCAGTTTGCAAACTCCTAGGACATTATCCCCAGGAGATCTTATATGTTTTTCTCTACTTAGTTGACACTTGCACTCAAAGGTAGGCTACACACAGAGACACACACATGCATATACACATAACTAAAACCTTATAAAAATATCTTTGAAAAAAATCATATGAAAGAAGGAGAGTTAGTATGATGGGGAAAGGATAGGAGCTCCACAAGGACCAAATATATCTGGGCACAGGGTCTTTTCTGAGACTGATATTCAACCAAGGACCATGTATGGATATAACCTACAGCCTCTGCTCAGATGTAGCCCGTGGTAGCTCAGTAACCAATTGGTTTTCCATAGTAAGGGGAACAAGGACTATTTCTAACAA
>REGO01000381.1:1755657-1815855 GCA_010120015.1 Rhombomys opimus | reverse complement strand
TAATATTAATATTAATAAAATACACAAACAAAAAAACAAACAATAAAGAATCTAAATCTCAATGTTTACAAACACCGGCTTTATATCCTCTAAAGGGAATACTTACTAATTTGCACAACTTTTAGTTGGAACTTTAATGGCACTAAGTCCAGATTGAGGCATACAATTATGTATTCTCTAATAAACACTGTAGTAAATACTTCATATATGTCAGCTCTATTAAATGCGCTTTTGCTTACATTTTTCTTGTCTTAATCAAAGCTGATTGCTCAGTCCCAGCTGGCCAGTATCAATCGTCCCAGGAAAGCAAGGGTTTTACTTATATAGAACTACTTATAGTGGTTCTATTTTCTCTTTAGTTGTTAGGGTCTAGAATACACTGAAAGAACAGCCCCAGACTCTAGTAGCATGCCAGCAACAAAGGGTGTTTATTTTGCAGAATTCCAGCATACTAGGGTCCTCGACTTAGAACATGCCTCAACTGGAGGGTCAAATGCCCCTTTTAAAGTCAGAGAGCGGAATTCCTACTGTGGCTACATAACTTCTATTGGGATTGGCTGGTGCCCATGGAGGTTATGTGACTCTGGACAGGACTTAGGTGCTTTTAAAACCTGTAGTTAACCTACCACAGAGGGCCTCTGAAAGACTCGACCTAGCAGTGTATCAAATCAGATACTAAGACTCATAACCAAACCTTCAACAGAGTGCAGGGAATCATATGAAAGAAGGGGGAGTTAGTATGATGTGGAGAGGACAGGAGCTCCACAAGGACCAAAGATATCTGGCACAGGGGTCTTTTCTGAGACTGATACTCTGCCAAGGACCATGTATGGATATAACCTAGAACCTCTGCTCAGATGAAACCTGTGGTAGCTCAGTAACCTATCTTCCTCAGGTCAGGTGTCTTGGCTGTTTCTGATTTGTTGCCCCCCCTTTTTTTCTGTAACTCTTAGGCCTGTTCTGTCTAGCAAGAAAATGAAGTCTGCCAAGGAGTTGGTCAGGCTTATTTAGCCAGGCTTTCTCATAGTCATAGCTGTTTCTTTAGTTTCATCTGACAAGCACCACTGATTTATAAAAATTGCACGCCAATAGCCCTAGTACAGTATTTAACTCAATCTGAAATTTCACTACCAGGCATCACTGTATATAATATCAGCGTTGTCTTCCAGGTTTCCACAGAACAACCTACTGGGCTGTGACCACTCAATGGCTTTTCCACTCCCAGGTTTAAATGCCACCACAGTTCTTCACTAAGCATATATAGTCAAGTCTATCACAGGAATAATCTACTTCTAGTAAAATTTCCCTTTCTTAATTGAGGTCGTCATTGCTGTGGTGATCACCATGACCAAAAGAAACTTGAGGAGGAAAGGGTTTGTACTCACTCATCATCAAAGGATTTCTTAGCAGGAACTCAAAGCAGGAACCTGGAGGCAGGAACTGAAGCAGAAGCCACAGGAGAGCACTACTTACTAGCTTGGTCTCCATGGCTTGCTCAGCCTTCCTTCTTTTGGCACCCAGGGACAATGTGAGCAAAGGCAAGAAATCACTCCATGGGTTGAGTTCTCCCACACTAATTATTAATAAAGAAAATGCTCCGGAGACTTGCCTGTGGCCCAATATTGTTCTCCCTTTCTAGATGGTTGTAGCTTGTATTAAACTAACACAAAACCAGCCAGTTTATCCACTCTATTCATGAACTTATAAGTGGGCAATGGTTTCGAGGTGGGGAATATTTTTAAACCAGCTTCTTAGATGCATTTATCGTGCTTAACTGGCATGCTATGTCGATTGAAATGAGCTCCTCGTTTCTTATCAACTGTAGCTCCACACATTTGCCTCCCTATCCATGGCTTACTTCACACAGTGTAATGCTTTTGCGGTTCCTTTACACTATCTCACACTGCAGATTTTTCTTATTTTCTGAGAAGGGGTATTATTACTTTGTTAGTGAATGTTACATTTCTATGAACCATTCATCCGTTAACAGGTGGTCTCTTTGCTCCAAATGGCCATAGGAGTCTTACTATTCCTTCCAAATTAGGATTTCAATTTTTCTGCATAAGTAAGTAGAGGTAGAATTATTGATTTTTTTCGGTACTTTATGATTATGAGGTGAATATTTTTGAGGTTAGATTTTTAATTTTTTGCATATACATATATCTGTTTTAGACATGTATTAATTGTGTATGTGTGTGTCAGTGTGTGTGTGTGTGTGTGTGTGTGTGTGTGTGAGCGCGCATATGGAGGCCAGAGGTCAAGCCTGAGTATCTCCCACAGCTGCTCTCATTTTAATTAATGAAGCAAAAGAGGGTTTGACTGAACTCAGGGCTTGCACATTCTAGCTATGTTTTCCCAGGGAACCTGTTTCTACTTCAGAACACAGAGATTATTGGCAGCCCATCATGACTGTCCTTTATGTTACTCCTTCTGGGGATTCGAACTCTGGTTCTCAAACTTGTACAGCAAGTGTTTATTATTTCTTTATTGTGATGATTAATATCGATGCGTTTCCTAGCAATTTAAAGCAGCCTTTAAAATAAGCCCTGCTATATTTGCACACTGATGCATTTTTTATGGTATTTGAAGTTTTTATTATGTTTACCTATATTAAGAAAGTTTATTAATCTATTTTTCCTTTTCTGATAAAAATTTCTATATGTTATTTTAACTTGAAATTTCCAACTTATACATCTTGCAGGACAAGAATCTGTGTAGGGTTAGTCCATTTTATTCATTTTACAACCTGCATAATTATCATTACTTTTTTGAAAAGCATATTTTAAATTTTAAGTTCACTTATGAAATACAAGGCTCTATAGATTCTCTAATTCAGTTTTGATTTTCAAATTAATTTTAGTCAGTTATTTAATTTTAGTTAAATTCATTTAGTTAAATTCATATTGCCACATTTATAATAATCACAAATGCCATTTGTGATTATTTTTTCTTATTCTAGAGTACATGGAGATCCTGTATGTTCTGAATCTCATTGGTGACATGCATTTTTGTCTGTAGAAAAAAAAAAACATGTTTTGCTTTGGAATTTTCAATTATAGTATTTCTAAAGAATCAACTTAAAATTAAAAAAAAAATCAACTTTAGACTCTTAAATTGCCTAGTTTATTTTTTCTGATTTCTGCTCTTATTTTTTTTTGAAGTTTAGCAATTTTTCATTTTCTATATCTTCAGGGTGAAAATATAGACACAACATTTTAAATGTAACTTAGGCTGGTGTGGCAGCACACCCCTCTAGTCTTAGCACTTGAGAAGGCAGAGACAGGCAAATCTATGAGTTCAAGGCTTGCCTGGTCTACAAAGTGCGTCCAGAATAGCCAAGGCTACACAGAGAAACCCTGTCTCAACAAAACCAAAACCAATCAACCAACCAACCAACAAACAAATATGACCCAGTGAGTTGCACTAGTTTTACTTCAGTAAGAGTGGATGCAGGTTACTTACAGGACCGTAGGCTTGACGGGCTTTGTCACTGAAATAAATGGGCCAGCACAATCCTGCTTTTCCCTTGGACTTCTCTGTGATGTTGTTGTCCTTGTTTATTGTTGACGCTCAAAGTTTCCCTGACAGATTAACTGAGGGCACACAGGTAGAGAATGAGGAAGATCAGAGTGAGTTAAAATCTACAGCAGGAAATGCAGGTTTTTGAAAGAGACTATTTACCTCTTTTTCATTTTTAAAGATTATTTATTTTTATTCATTTTAGATTCTGATGTTAGCCCTGTCCTACTCCCACCCTCACTCCCTCCCCTCTCCATTCTCCCCCCTTGCTTATTCCTCAGAATAGGGAAAATCCCTTTCCCATCCACCCAAGCTCATCAAGTTACATCAATATTGAGCATGGCCTCTCCCCTGTGTCCTGGTAGGGTAATCCCACTAGGGGGAAGTAAAATAAGCAAGTGAGTCCTTGTCCAATATAGTCCCTGCTTCTCTTACTAGTGGGTCTACATGAAGTCTAAGATGTCCATCTGCAACATCTTTGTAGGGATCCTAGATCCAGTCTTTCATGGTTCTTGGTCGGTGCTTCAGTGTCTACAGGCCCTCCTGGGCCCTGGCAGTTGACCTGGTTGGTCTTCTTGTGGAGCTCCTGTCATCTTTAAGGAGGATCCAAGGGAGGATGTGTAAATCTCACTTGGAAGGGGACATAGAATAGACAGAGGTAGTGGCTGAAAAGGGGAACAAAGTGGGGGAGTTGCACAGAGATCAGACCTGGGCAGAGCTAGGGTGAGAAGAAAGAAGGCCTGTAGAGAAAGGAGGAATGGAGGGTAGGAGTACCTCTGTGACAAGCTGGAGATCTAAGTCAGGGTAGGCTCCTGGGAGATTACGAGGGTCATTCAAGCAGAGACTCCTAGTAGCAGAGGCCATAGAAACTGAAGAGGACACCTTCTAACTAGACTAGCCTCCTACTAGATTGAGGAGAACTCCAAACATCCCATGTAAACAAGATGTTCAGGTACTCCTGTTTATGCAACAAGCACTTCACCCAAAGAGTCATGTTCCTTGTCCCAAATCTTGGGACAGAATCCTATTGTAGTGTGGTAATAAAATGAACTGGAGAGTGTATTTTATTTTCATAATTACCATGAACCCAAAAGGAAGGCAATTATGACAATTATGATTTCAATTAGAAATGTCAGGGACTACAGACATCCTGATTGAAAAGTAACTGCTTGCCATCTTCAACAACAGTAATTCAGACAGTAAACTCAGAAAGTAATTAGAGCTATACTCTGTTCTGGGTAAAGTGATGCAGGCTGGGTTACAGAATTAAATATGGAGCTCCCATTAGAATGAGACCTTGAAGCCCAGCAAACAATAAAATACTAATTGGAAGTCTGTGGTTAGACTAGAGTACAGCAGTTTGGGAAAAACATTATCATTTCTGGGGCTTTGCTGAAGCAAACAAGACTGTCTGTCTGTCTCCCTTTACTCAATTATGTCTGCAGCCTGAAGAACTAGAGTTCATGGCCATTTGCTGTTGTTTACATGATGAATATGAGACAATACCTGTATTTTTTTTCTGGCTGTTGTCAGGCGCTGTTTGCACAATGTCTTCCTTAAAACTGAAGAATGGCACCAGACACTTTAAGAGTTTTACAAAGAGAATAGTAAACACAAATTGTCCCAATAAGGTCAGGCCAGTTTTACAGACTTTGAGTCTGGTATCTGTTCTCCACTGAGAGCATTTGAACCTTGTGATAATTTTGCAAGTATCAGTGATCACCCATTTGACTGTTGATTTTTCTATTTATATCTTCTATCCAGGGACTGAGGAGTTGGCTCAGTGGATAAAGTTCTTATGTGTGAGTATGATGACCGGAGTTTAGAGCCCAGCACCATACAAAAGCTGAGCATGGTGGTATGGATCTATAATCATAATGTTGGGAAGGCAGAGCCAAGTGGATCCTGGAGGATCTCTGGTAAACTAGCCTAGAAAAAAAAATCAGCGAATTCCAGGTTCAATGAGAGATGGTAACTGAAAGAAATAGGAAAAACAATAGAAAAAATTCACCTAGTATCAACTTCTGGCTTACACACACACACACACAATGCACACACAGGCAAGCATAGCACTCACACATCTACACACAAGCATATTACACACATGCACATATGTAAAAGAGAGAGGGAGGAATATTCTACCCAAACATAATTATTTTGTAGAAACTGTATGTTCCTGGATGCTTTATCATTTTATGGTAAATAAGATGCTCATGGACATAAGAGATAAATCTCTTGCTACCCTCATCAGAAATGATGTCTAGGTAGGTGAGTCTCTTAAATATAAGGCTAAACACTCAGTTCCAGGTACATAGCAGGGAGAAAGCTTGAATAACACTGGAAAAAAAAGTGGTAATCCTTAATGTCTTAGCAAATGAAGTCTGATCTCTGTTGGGAGCAATCAGGTGACAGTAGAGGTCCAGACTGAAGAAAAGGTGAGACAGAAGGATCACTAACTAAGCAGCAGGATAGAATATGGTACTTTATATAATTCAGAACCGTGGGAAGCTGTATAGTGTCCTAGTATTAGTTCTCCACTGTACACTACAGGCACATGACATCATTCTACAACATTGGTATGATGTCCTTCAGGTTTCCATTGGTTTTCTTATTTCATCTTGCAGTTTTTCTTTTCACTGTTAATCTTTCCATGTCTATGAAGAAATGTGTGTGTGTGTGTGTGTGTGTGTGTGTGTGTGTGTGTGTATGAGAGAGAGAGAGAGAGAGAGAGAGAGAGAGAGAGTATGTGTGTGTGTATAGGGCAGAGGAGAGGATGTGTTTAATGAGACAAGGTGTCTCACTGACCTGGAACTTGTTATTTAGAATAAACACTGGGATTGCAAGCACCTGCAACCTCATCTAGGGTTGAATGCAAGTCTTCATGCTTGCAAGGAAAGCACTTTACCTACTGAACTCTGTTCAGTCCTCAAATTTATATGTTCCTATTTAAATAGTATCACACTAGGATGATGGCCCACTATGTGGAAGTTTGTCTGAGAAAAGCACTGAGTTAATGATTAAATATGCTTGCTTGCTTGCAATATAATCACTGTACCATGTATGTAGAGGGCAGCTTACTATATTCTTTTCTGTGAGTTCTTGGGAACAATCACTGTTAAATCTGTTTATTCTCATCTATGGGTCTTTGGAAAAAGCCAGTATTATGTGGAAAGACAAAAAGGTTTTTGATCATGTATAAAAAATGTATAAGAAAATGATTTAACAATAAAGACTGGGATCGACTAACTGCTCAACGAAAGAAGAAGAAGGAGAAGGGGAAAAAATGAGCAGACACCAGAGAGACTGCCTCCAGAGAACAGTCTTTTGAAATGAGACATACATTGTATGAGACATACAGCTTGTACCTGCCCCTGTTTGTGAATAGATTTTCTTTCACTCCAACCCATTCCTCCCAGTCTCAAAACCCACAATTGGCTGAGGCAGGTCCCCAGCAAAGGACCTCGTATTTCTCGCATTCCCCTGAGGAGGAGAGCATCTGGATTCCTGAGACAGCATCTCAACCTTCAATCCACAGTTCTGTGGGTCCCTCTGTGGAGACTAGGTGGACAATAAAATCATAAAATATCCTGGATCCAAGATGGAGGAGCCTAGTCTAATCTGATGCCAAGAGGGCAGTGTCTAGCCTGTAAGCCACAGCCCAGCTGCCTTCTGAAATATCCATACCCCCGCTGCTGCCTGCTGAGACACCTGTACCCATGCACAGCAGCTCCTTTTCTCCTGCCTTCTGACACATTCACCCCTGATCCCCTTCCTTCTGAGACACACACACTGACTTCCAAAATACCTGTACCAGCCTGAGTGATGCCAAAATGCCAGCACCTATTCCTGTTTCCTTGGACCTCTTCTGCCATCCAGAAGACTACTCCAGACCCCAGAGATGGGCAACAAAGGTAGACATTTCCTCAGAGTAAAGGGCTAGAAAAAGGTTATCCAAGCAAATAGACCCGAGAAGTAAGCAGGAGTAACTATCATAATATATAATAAAATAGACTCGACCAAAATTAATCAAAAAAGGTGGGGAAGGACACTTGATCATCATCAAAGGAAAAGTTCACCAAGAGGACATCTCAATGTGGAACATCTATGTCCCAAATACAAGGGCACCCTCATTTGTAAAAGAAACATTATTAAACCTTAAGTCACACATCAATCTAAACACATTAACAGTGGGAGACTTCAACACCACACTCCCACCAATGGACAGATCATTGAGACAAAAAAAAAAAAAATAGAGAAGCAATAAAACTAACAGAGGTAAAGAATCAAATTGACCTAAAGATGGCTACAGAACTTTGCACCCTTACACAAAATAATATATTATCTTCTCAGCACCACATGAAACCTTCTCCAAAATCAAACATATAGTCAGTCACACAAAAAAAAAAAAACCTCTACTGATACCTGAAAATCGAAAGAATCTATTGTTCTATATCAGATCATCCTGTGTTAAAGCTAAACCTCAACAACAACAGCCTACACAGTCATGGAAACTGAACAACTCCCTGCTCAATGATGACTGAGTGAGGGAAAGAAATAAAGAAACAAATTAAGACTTCCTAGAATTAAAATAAAATAAAGGCACAACTTATCCAAACATATGGGACACCATGAAAGCCGTGCTAAGAGGAAAGTTCATAGCACAAAGTGCCTTCTAAAGAAATTGCATAGATCCCACACTAGCAGCTTAATAGCTCACTTGAAAGCTTTAGAAAAAAAGAAGCAAATACACCTAAGAGGGGTAGATGGCAAATAATCACACTCAGGGCTGAAATCAATAAATGAGAAAGAAAGAGAGAAATACAAAGAATCCATGAAGCCAAGAGTTGGTTCTTTGAGAAATTTAACAAGATAGACAAACCCCTAGTCAAACTAACTGAAAAACAGAGGCACAGTACCCAAATTAACAAAATTGGAAATGAAAATGGTGACATAACAATAGACACTGAGGAAATCCCAAGTATCACTAAGTCTTACTTCAAAAGCCTATGTTCCACAAAATTGGAAAATCTAAAGGAAATGGACAATTTTTTGATAGATATGAAATATCAAACTTAAGTCAAGAGCAGGTAAACAATTTAAACTCTCCAATAACCCCCAAAGAAATAGAATCTGCTAAACAAAAGCCCAGATTCAGATGGTTTTAGTGCAGAATTCTACCAGACTTTCAAAGAAGAGCTAATACCAATATACTCTTCAAACAATTCCATAAAAGAGAAACAGAAGGAATATTATCAAACATTCTATGAAGTCACAGTCATACCACACAAAGACTCAACAAAGAAAATTTCAGACCAGTCTTCCTTATGAACATTTATGCAAAAATACCAAATAACATACCTGCAAAACAAATCCAAGAATACATCAAATACATCATCCACAATGGTAAAGTAGGTTTCATCCCAAGGATGCAAAGATGTTTCAATATAAGAAAATCCATTGATGTAATCCATGATATAAACAAAGGAAAAGAAAAAAAATTCACATGAATATCTTATTAGGTGCAGAAAAAGCCTTTGACAAAATCCAACACCCCTTTAGGATAAAAGTCTTGGAGAAAAAAAAGTGGGGAAGAGCCTTGAACTCATTGGCACAGGAGACCACTTCCTGAACAGAACTGTAAACGCTCAGGCTCTAAGATCTACAATTCATAAATAAGACTTCCTGAAATTGAAAACTTCTGTAAGCCAAAGGACACTGTCAACAGAATGAAATGACCATCTACAGATTGTGCAAAGATCTTCAACAATCCTGCATTGGACAAATGCTTACTATCCAGAATATATAAAGAACTCAAAAAATTAAACACCAACAAACTAAATAATACAATTAAAATATGGGGTACAGAGTGAAACTGAGAACTTTCAACAAAGGAATCTCAAATGACAGAGAAGCACTTAAAGAAATACTCAATGTCCTTAGTCATCAGGAAAATGCAAATAGAAATGACTCTGAGATTTCAAATTATACCTGTCAGAATGACTACGATCATAAACTCAAGAGACAGCACATGCTGGTATGTGGAGACAGAGGAACACTATACCTGTACAACCCCTTTTGAAATCAATTTGACACTGTTTCAGCAAACTGGGAATAATCTTACCTCAAGACCCAACTATACCACCCCTGGGTATACATCCTAAAGATGCTTGACCTTAAAACAAGGACATTTGCCCAACTATGTTCATAGCTGCTTTATTTGTAATAGCCAGAAACTGAAAACAACCTAGATGTCCCTCTACTGAAGAAAGGATAAAGAAACTGTGATACATTTACACAATGGAATACTACTCAATAATTAAAAACAAAAAAGTCATGAAATTTGTGGGCAAATGGATGTGACTAGAAAAGCTCATCCTGAGTAAGGTAACAAAGAAAGATACACATGGTATACATACTCACTTATAAGCAGCTTTTAGTCATACAGTATAAGATAAACATACTACAATGCACTGACCCAAGAAGATAAGCATCAAGGAGGACCAAAGAGAGGGTGTGTAAGTCTCACGCAGAAGGGGAAATAGAATAAACATAGGTAGTTGTTGAGGGTGGGAGCAATGTAGAAGAGGGAGTGTGGAAAGAAATAAAGGTGGAGCTCAGATCTGGGAAGAGCAGCAGCAGGAGGGCAGAGGGCTTGCAGAGAAAATGGACATGGTGGGTAGGGGATCTGTGTAGCAACCTGCATGCCTAAATAAGAATAGGCCTCTGGGTAGATACAAGGGGGACTCTAGTAGCAGAGGCCATGGAGACTGAAGAGGACAGGCTCTAAGTAGACAAGACTCCTGGTTAATGTTGGAGAACACCAACTGGACCTACAAAAACCTTGATCCAAAACTTGCCCTGCCTACAAGACCTGCAGGGACAGAGATAAAACAGATAGAGCAGAGATTGAGGGAATGTTGGAACAATGCCAGGCCCAGCCCTAAGGCCCACCCCGTAGAAGAAAACCAACCCCTATGACTATTAATGATTCTCTCTGTTATGCTTGCAGACAGGACCATATATTAGGTTTCCTCTGAGAGGCTCCACCCAACAACAGTTGGAAACAAATATTGGAACTCATGGCCATACATTGTGTGAAACATAGGCAGCTTAGTGGAAAAGAGGCGCGAAAAGATAAATAGACCTAGAAGTGACAAGAGCGCCACAAGAAGACCAACAAAGCCAATTAACCAGGGTCCACAGGGGCCTATGGACCAAACAAGGACACTGCATGGACTAGACCTAGGTCCTCTACATATATGTAGCTGATGGGAAGCTCAGGCTTCATGTGGGGCCAGTAGAAAGGGGAACAAGGAATATATCTGACATGGACTATATTGCCTGCTTTTTGATTACTTCCTCCTGATGAGACTGCCCTACCAGGCCACAGGGGAAGAAGCCGAACTCAGTCCTCATGTGACTAGATGACGTGGAGTGTGTGAGTAGAGGGACTTCTTTTTTTCTGAGGAATCGGGGGGGGGGAGATACAAGAAGGAGGGTGGGACTGGGAGAAGAGGAGGGAGTGGCTTATGACCAAGATGTAATATGAATAAACAAATTAATTAATAAGAAAAAAATCCAGCATGTGGTGGGAACGCAGAAAATGCTGGACAGCTCTCTCTACACACATTTCTTACTGTATTGCTCAGAAGGCTGGGTATGGTCTAGAATGTTGCCAATTTCAGCAGCTGTAATGTTTCCTATCCTTCAGTAACTCAGCCCAACCTTTGATTTGAATCACTTCACACTGTGACACCAGCCATAATTTCCTTTTATAAGTAAGCAGTTTTCCACCTGGTTTTAAAGAAAACTTTTGGGTATATACCTAGCAGTGGTATAGGTGGGTCTTGAGGAAGCACTATTCCTAATTGTCTTAGAAAGCGCCAGATAGCTTTCCAGAGTGGTTGTACCAGTTTACATTCCCACCAGCAGTGGAGGAGGGTTCCCCTTTCTCCACAACCTCTCCAGCATGTGTTGTCACTTGAGTTTTTCATCTTGGCCATTCTGATGGGTGTAAGGTGATATCTCAGGGTTGTTTTGATTTGCATTTCCCTGATGGCTAGTGAGGATGAGCATTTCTTTAAGTGTTTCTCTGCCATTCGATATTCCTCTGTCGAGAATTCTCTGTTTAGCTCTGTTCCCCACTTTTTAATTGGATTACTTGGTTTGCTGCTTTTCAGCTTCTTTAGTTCTTTGTATATACTGGATATTAGTCCTCTGTCAGATAAAGGGTTGGTGATACCCAAGCTTGCTCAAGTACACAAAAGGGATACTTGTTCAACCATGTTTATAGCAGCTTTATTTGTAATAGCCAGAACCTGGAAACAACCCAGATGTCCATCAACGGAAGAATGGGTACAGAAATTATGGTATTTCTACACAATGGAATACTACTCAGCAATCAAAAAGGAGGAAATCATGAAATTTGCAGGCAAGTGGTGGGATCTACAAAACATCATTCTGAGTGAAATATCCCAGAAGGAGAAAGACAAACACGGTATATACTCACTTATATAGACCTATAAGATATGATAAACATAATGAAATCTATACACCTAAAAGAGATAATCAAGAGAGCGGACATGGGATAAGAGGATCAATCCTCGTTTAGAAAGACAGATGGGACGTGCATTGAATGCATGACAGGGGTCTACTGAGCGCATCTGAAAGCCTCTAACTAGCAGTGTTTTCAAAGCAAAGACTCATGACCAAACCTTTGGCAGAGTACAGGGAATCATAAGAAAGAAGGGGAGTTAGTTTGATGGGGAAAGGATAGGAGCTCCACAAAGACCAAATATATCTGGGCACAGGGTCTTTTCTGAAACTGACATTCAACCAAGGACCATGTATGGATATAACCTAGAACCTCCGCTCAGATGTAGCCTGTGGTAGCTCAGTAACCAATTGGTTTCCCAAAGTGAGGGGAACAAGGACTATTTCTAACAGGAACTCAATGAAGATACCTGATAAAACAGGATCAGATGAATGGGGGGAGGTCCCCCCCAATCAGTGGACTTGGAAGGGGCACAGTGGTGATGAGTGAGGGAGGGAGGGACTGGGAGGGAATGAGGGTTCGGGGCACGGCTGGGATACAGAATTAATAAAATGTAACTGATAAAAAAAAAATATATATTCTAAAAAAAAAAACTTTTATTGATTGCATTTACAGACATCTTCCTATAAGCAAATGGTATTTTCTCTTAGCAGCCATTTGTCTGTGTGGTAATTTGTGCATGTGAAAGCAGTACCTACAGAAGCAAGAAGAAGCCCCTACAATGGGAGTTTCAGGTCATTGTGAGTTGTTGATGTCAGTGCTGGGAATTGAATATGGCTTGTGTAAGAGCAGTAAGAATTCTTACCCATTAAGACATTGTACCACCTCCACTATTTCTGTTTTTTTATAATGAAGCATGCATCCTTTCATTAATGTTTTAATAAAACAAAATACAAATGCTGACTATTTAAACAATCTGGATTTTTTTTTCAACTTGTTATGATCTGGGAAGAGAGAATCTGAATTGCTTTCATCAAATTGGTCTGTGAGCATATCTATGGGGCATTTTCCTGATGACTGATTTAAGCAGGAGGGCTCACCCCTCCTGAAATGCCACCCCTGGACAGGAGGTCCTGGGTTGTATAAGAAAGAAAGCTTGACAAGCCACAGATGCAAGTCTGAAAGCAGCTCTCTTCCATGCTTCCTGCCTCTGCTTTTGCTCTGACTTCCCTGAAGCATGGACTGTGATCAGGATAGGTATATCAAATAAGCCCTTTGCTCCTCAAGTTGTTTTTGGTCATTGTGTTTTTAGAGCAAAAAAAGAATATGATTTGGACATATTAATACTGACTCCTTCCCATTCATTTATCATTCATTCATTTGTTTTTTGAAGGAAGGGAGGAAGAAAGATGCTTGCTTCTTTTCTAGTAAAGATACACTTTCATTGCAAAATATTTCCCTTAGAACCCTTGATCTAAAAGAAATAGACACTAAAAGCCACTCATGCTTTACTGCTGTTTCTTAATAGTCACTGAGTTGGGAAGATACTGAATATTCCTTTTACTCTGCTGATTTACTCAAAGAAGACAAGACTGTCCCCAGGGATGGAACTTTCCTATTAAGCTATAACTGCTCTGTGGAAGGTTGACTTTACTCTCCAGAAAACAGGTTCTTAGAGGATGAAACACTAATTCAACTGGTTTTCTTCAACCAATTCTAAAAGTGCAAGAATCTAGGAGCACACCTTGGTAGGTACTTGTCAAGCTAAGAGCTCATAAATGAAGCTACTTTTAAAAACTTCAATAGTAGAGTATTGTAAACATAATAAAATTATCTGTTGTTATTGAAAGAAAAAATATAAAAGTTTTTTTTTGTCTTGCTAGAGAAACAAAACATTGCTGTTTATAATGTGGTGGAAACCTTCTATATTGGTATTTCAGTACTCAATAACCTATAATTTCAACAATTATGTTCAATCAAGAGTTTTCAACATTTCAGTTGGCCTTTTTCCCCTCCATTATTCAATTCTACATAATACAATATATATGCTGAAACATTCTAATAGTTACCAATATTTAACAAATTGATCACAAAATCATACATCAATGCTTGAATTGAGATTACAAAATAAGATAAAGGCAATTTTTATTACTCACAAATGAAGACAAACATAAGTTAGGAGCAAAATTAATATTAAACAAATAATATGTAGGGGGCTGATGTGTTCCAGGTGTTTTTTCAAGAACCTCAAACCAAAAAACGAACAACAAAGAAACAACAACAAAAACCAGGGAAGATGAGATTGCTATAGGAGAGAATTTAAGAAAAAAGCTGGTTCAAAATTAATTCAATAACTCAGAAGTAAGAGAGCATGGCTGATAGCCTGGCACAGCAAAGTCCCTTTTGGTCCCATGGTCAAGGAATTGTAGTCTACTTTTTCTTTGGCATTGTAGAATGCAGAATGAACAAGACTACAAACAGAGGCAATGGAAGATATAAACACATTGAAAAATAGTAACAGATAGATAACTCAGTGAGTAAGAGCATTTACTCTGCAGTCATGAAGACTGGAATTTAGATCCCAGAACATAGCAACCTGGGCATCCTGAAAATGTCTATACCCCTAACTCCAAGGAGAGCAGAGGCAGAAAACCTATTCAGACTTGTTGGCCTCTAACCAGGCTCAGATGTAAGCCCCAGTTTCAGAAAGAAACTCTGCCTCAGAATACACAGAGACGGGTGGAAAAGACACCTGAAACTCCTCTTGGTATAATGTTCTTGTGGAATATATACAATTGACCCTTGTTCAGTCAGATGCTGATTTCTCTATCCCACTATCTGGTTTCAATCTGGACATTGCACTGTGATGCTTATTCTAAGCATCACCTGTCTCAAGTTTGTGTAAACATGCTACCATTTGTTCTCTGTATTGCCAAAAAAACCCAACCAACTAATGCTGAGCAATGGAGAGAATAAGGTAGAACATTCCGGTCCGGAAGGGAGGAGAAAGAAGGAGTCAGAGAAGAGGACTGGGTAATAACAAGAGAAATGAACCAGACCTAAGATATGACTAAAAAGCAAGTATAATGTGGAAAATCGGAATGGGAGGAAGCTATGCAGGCTTGGATGCTTAGGATGGAGTAATTATTGCCCAGCATTGAGCTCTAGGTTAATTAAATAAATCTTAGTCTCTGTGTGGTGATTTGGGTATATAGCGGTTTTAGGAATAAACTCTGTTTAACTAAAAGACAAATCAATATTAAATATTAATAATCATCAACAAACTCCCTCTAGTGTCTGCATGCAATACACAGCCACATACCCCCAACATGCACATACAGTTTCTCAAGGTCACAGACACACACACACACACACACACACACACACACAATTAAAAGAATAAATTACTATGTCAGTTAATATAAGCTGACAATATTAATTAAATAAAAGGAATCAATGATGGGCAGATAAAGACTTTGTTGAGGAAACTTTAATTAGATCTAGGTTGTCATTAAAGGTTACCTATTTAAGTACTGAAGTTTGCAGTCAAATCTTGGTAAGTATTTTTTCACCTTCTAGACTTCAACACAATCCTCTGTTTTTACATAATTAAAAAAAATAAAGTTGGTTTTTCCTCCTTTTACCCAAGTATTCTGTCATATTTTAGTGTTTGGCATTCCTTGAACTCTCTGATAAAAAATATAGGAAGTAATCTAGATAGTGCCCTGGCATAGAGAGAGAAACCCAAATCTAAGATACAATGTGATTTTGGTAAATTCTGCGGCCACATGCCTCTAGCTACAGTCATAGTGCTGATAGAAGGAGCTGAGGACATGGTTCAGTAGTTAAGTACTGTAATACAAGTGCAAGCTTGATGGTCTGATTCACGTTCCTAGAGTTCAAAAAACTGTCTCTACTCTGCCCCACTCTGAGAAAATGGGAGCCTGAGGCAGGAGAATCTTTGGAAGCTAATGGCCCATCTAGCTTGGAACATGCAGTGGTAAACAAGAAAGCATATCTCAAAAACCTGAAAAGCAAGGGCTTATGCCCAGGTTGTCCTCTGACCAGCACATGCGCACGCGCGCGCGCGCACACACACACACACACACACACACACACACACACCATACCTTATGTGTGTCCAGTTTTATATATACATAAATCCCGAGAGAGAGACACAGAGAGAGAGAGAGATGCAGAGTCTCAGAGTCCACTGTTTAACTACTTAAACAGACATTTCATTTCTGAGTGACTTCAAAGTCATCTGGGTTCTTGTTTGACAAAACCATGGCACCCTGAGAGCCACAGTCCGTAGGAGTTGGTCCTGACACCCATACACAAATGGCACAAATAGACTGTAGAGAAGTTTTCTGGTGTGATTTTGTTGTTGTTTGTTTGTTTTGTTTTTTATTTGTTTGTTTTTGGTTTGGTTTGGTTTTTTTTTTTTGGCTGGGTTTCTCTGTGTTGCCTTGACTGTCCTGGACTCCCTTTGTAGACCAAGCTGGACCAGGTAATCTGCCTGCCTCTGCCTCACAGAGTACTGGGATTAGAGGCATGCACTGCCACGCCCAGTTATAGAGAAGTTTTAATGAAAAGTATGCAATTGGATAGCTGAAGTGTTCTTACATGTCTCTCCAATAGTCCACTGTGGCAGAGTGCATGCCAGAAAAGACCGGAATCTACTTCCAATAAAAACACTCTGACAAAGACCTTATGGAAAACCAAGGAAACCTGTCAATGAAGTCGGAGAAATTGTGGAGGCTCCAGACTAAATAAAGAGGAATAACATTGTTTCAGGCTCTCCAGGGAGCAGCATGTGCTGTCTCCTCTTCCACATAGAGTCTCATGTTTTGGGGGAGAAAGGAAACAGTTTTATGAATGTCTAATCATTTTCAATTTTCACTCTTTTATTTTTATTTATTTTTAATTTTTTAAAATTTATTCAGTTTATATCTCAGTTGTAGCTCCCTCCCTCATCTCTTCCTGGACCCACCCTCCCTCCCTCTTCCCCCTTATCCTCTTCCCCTAGTCCACTGACCCTAGCTTATCAATTCTCATTGGGACTGCCTGGATTTTCTTTCTTTGTGGCCTGGCAAGGCCTCATATCCAGGCAGAAGTGATCAAAGAGCAGTCAACTGAATTCATGACAGAGATAGCCCCTGTTCCCCTTACTCAAGAACCCACATGGAGACTGAGCTGCCTAAGGACTACATCTGAGCAGGAGGTTCATGTCCTCTTCATGCATGGTCCTTGGTTGGTTCATCAGTCTTTGCAGGGCCTGCTGAGCTCAGAATTTTTTTTAGCTTTGTTAGTCTCCTTGTGGAGCTCCTGTCTCCTTCTATCTCTGCCTCTGTCCTCCTCTTTCTCTCCTCTCCTCTCTCACCTTCCTCTCTACCCTCACATACTTCTCTTTCATCTCCTTTCCTCTTTTCTTACATACCTTCTTCTCCAAGTCTCCCTACTGTTTTCATATATTCTATCTATGTTACCCACCGAGTTTAACTAAAATTGCTTTCCTACTGAGTGGGAGTTTATTTCTGCAGCAAAGACAACTGTCAGTGTCTTCAGCTATACAACTGAGGAATACGACACACCCACCAGCTGCAGATATTAAGTGTCAATAGTCCCCTCAGGGAAGAATGAAGCCTCATGGAGCACTACATCATCCATGATGAAATGTTGAGGGTTCCAATCATGTATTGATGTGCACATAACACAGCTATATTGAGTACATCAGTGAAATGGACATACCATGTTCTATAGTAGAGGTTTCAACATGTGGGTCAAGACCTCTTTGGGGTTCCATATCAGATATGGTGCCTATCATATACTTACATCATGTTTTATAACAGTAGCAAAAATTGCAGTTATGAAGTAGTAAAAAAAATAATTTTATGCTTGGGAGTCAACACTACATGCGGAACTATATTAAAAGGTGACAATATTAGTAAGGTTGAGAACCACTGTTCTAAAAGCATCTTTTTGTTTTCTGCATCATCTCCCACTCACTTTTAGTTTTTACATCTTTACATCCTTTCTTTCATAATGTTCTCTTAGCATTGGAACAGTGGAAAACAATTTCTTCTTTTTGACTGCCCCTTCTTGCATCACTTATTTTTTTTATACTTTGTTCAATTTTGGGTTTCTGCATTTGTCTGTTGTCTCTCTACATTAAGAAGCTTCTCTGATGTAGGCTGAAGGCTGCACTAGTCTCAGGTTGACTGGGAGTTTGGGCTAAACTAAGCCATACTTCCAAACCTCAGGTTGTAATCAGAAGTTCAATTTATTATATCTGTAATTCTATAATATTAAACAATTCCCAGTTATGTGTATTATTCATATTTAGACAGAACACCAAAAAGCAGAGCACCAAAAATTCTGCCATTTACTCCAGTGCCAGGATATTGTATGCACTGATGATTTAATAATTTCAAGGTCCTTTCCCTTTTCACAGCCAATTCTATGTCTGTGAGTCTGTAGTGTTCATATTCAGGATAGCTCTTCCCAGCTCAATCACCTCAATTAGGACACTCATTCACAGGCTTGCTCAGAGATTGTCTCTTTGGTGATTCTATATCCTGTCAAGTCACCATTCATATTAACCACCACATATTTGCTGAAAAATGACAGAGATAAATGGTAGGGAGGGCAAAGGTATTTCAGGGGCATGTAACCTAGAGGTAATTAAAATACAGACATGTAAAACATGTAATCTGATGAGATTTACATCTCTAGGAGGAGGTATGTGGCTCTTACCATCTGTTAAAGGAGAAAGCCACTGAGAAACCTAAGATAGATTCTAGAGACTATCTACAGAGACATGTGTGTCTTACAGTACTACACACGTGCGATGCATTTAGTTATAGCACCAGACCCACAGAAGATGTTGGCAGTCACTGTACTTACTGATCAGGATAGGTAAGAATTTTGTTTATCACTCCATTACATTATTCTTTAAAAGTTATTGGACAGAGACAATAATGGAACTATAAAGGGCAGAAAGAAAAAACTCTAAACAAGTTGCTT
The DNA here is from genome assembly GCA_010120015.1 of Rhombomys opimus. Taxonomy (NCBI): domain Eukaryota; kingdom Metazoa; phylum Chordata; class Mammalia; order Rodentia; family Muridae; genus Rhombomys; species Rhombomys opimus. The sequence goes on along the minus strand of REGO01000381.1, from coordinate 1,796,816 downwards.
GTTTAGAACAGGCAAATCAGAACAAATTGTCTGACATCACTTTTAGTCAGCAAACTAAAGTACCAATAGCTTTGTATCACATGACTTACATGGGAAATGGGTAAATTTATTAACCACTACTAACAGTTTTAATCATTGGAACAGCAACATTTAATGAATTCCAAAATGTTCAGCATTTAGAAACTCCAGTTCATTATATTTGAAATGCTTGATCTGCACAAACTTTTCTGTCCTTAATCTATGAATGTAATGACCTTGCTTGTAACTTCAGGAGCAAAAATCAAGGAGCCATTAGAAGAAGCCAAGAGCTAGCTATCCAAGAGCTGAGCTCTACTGAATCACAGAAACTTAGAAAGAATTAACTATGAACTTCACAATATAACCCTATTTCAGAAGCTGGGTGTGGAGTAAATGAGTTGGACTGTGGAATGGATATTTAAGACTTGTCTGTGTCACCCAAAAGTGGTAACATTTTAAGTAGGTATATGTCCAACCAGGTTTCAAGTGCGTAAAATTGGAGCATTTGATGAGAAAAACCTCGTGAATCCACCTCATGATCAATTACTACTTTGAGTTAGTAGCTATCTTTGGATCACTTATGTGTATGGGTGTGCCTTCAATTGAGTGGACAGGCAAGTGGAGGTCAGGAGATAAGCATAAATGTTTATTCTTAAAAATGTCAGCTACCTTCTCCAAGACAGGGTCTCAGTGGCTTGGAAATGAAAAATTAGTCTAAGCTAGCTTGCTTGCTCTGCCTCCGCAGGGATAGGATTACAACTGTATGACGCCATGCCCAGAACCATGTAGGTTCTGGAAAACATCAATCTGTCATCTTCAAGCTTGTATGATAGAACCCATCTTCTCAGCTTCTCTTTTTTGATGAATACATAATTATATACATTTATGGAGTAAATGTTATGTTTTAAGTCATACATCCATTGTGTAAGGAACAACAGGGTTCACACTAGTATCACACATAATGTTTTATGTCAACATTTTGTTCATGATGATGGATGGAAGGACGTTTCTTTTCCCTTTCTTATTAACTTTTGTTTATGGAGGAAAAGTACACACAAATACAGGATTATTATGTTCTAAAGAGTTGGAACACATTGAATTTTTATCACTTCAATTATAATAGAAGGTAATGATATTCTGATGACTTGAATGTAAACTGTTAAAGAAGTGTTGAGATAAGATTCAGAAACCTTGTGGACACTGTGAATTGTTTGCTACAAAGCTCACAACAGCAAAAATAACAATTAACTCCAGTCAATTTATAAATGTTTTAGTTATTTAATGATCGTATTTAAGTCATTATATTTTCTCTGGAGCAAATGATTTTCAAAAAGACCAAAAAAGCAGTGTTTATCTGATAGGCTTTTTTTTTTTTTTTATGGAACAGGGAAAAGTCTCACAAAGTGTTGCAATTTTATATACATATGGCAAAGATAATTTAGGAAAGGGTGTTTTAGGCTATAATTTTTATTCTTAAAATATACTGATCTCTCCTCATTAGAGTGTTCATTATGGTACTCAACATTATGATTATTTTCCCCAAATATTTAAGTTATGATTTAAGATAATAACTTTAGACTTTTCATTATTTTATAAACTTCTCCCCAACTGTGTTATGAACCTTGTGGGGCAAGAACTATGCAAATCATTGCTGACCTAAACCAAGCACAATGCAGAGAGTGAGCTATCCTTTAAATAAGGTTCGCCAATGCTGATCAACCTTCCTGCGTTTAGGCCAAAACTTACTATCAGCTTTAAGATAGCACAAGCTAGACAGCATTGGGAGATGGCTCATTTGGTAAAATATTATCTTGTAAGCCTGAGGACCCGAGTTTGATCCCTGGAACCAGTGTAAAAGCGAAGCACGGTGATATGCTCCTGCATTCCAGCTCTGAGCAAATGGAATAAGGGAAACCCAGAGCTTGCTGGACCAAGTTCAAGAGATGGAATGTTACTCACCACCACACATCCAATGACAAGTGCTGGTGGGTTCATCATCTCTACCCTTGACATTGCTTGTGCCTCTATTATAATTCACAAAAAACTTCATAGTCATTATGTGTAATACTTGGGGGTCAGGAATATTTATGTTTATGTCTCCAGAGCCAAATTGTTTATTGATTTGCTTCCAATTTATTTTTATTTTCCATTTAGGACTCTATAAAATGTGATCAACAAAAAATTGTTTGATAACGTGCCTCCCAGATGTGCACCCCTATTCTTCATCTCCCATAAAACACTCCATATGGAGAGGTGTATTTTATGTTTCCAGTTTCTTGAAGCTGGTTTGACTTGTTGTTTAAACAATGACTTCAATAGAAGAGTCTGATACTGATTTTGACTTGTCAATTTGATAGGACTTAGAATCAGCATGAGAGTGACCTGTATATCTGTCTGTGAGACATTATCAAAATTAGGTTAACTGAGATGAGATGCCCACCTTGAGTAGGTAGCACCATTGCATGGCCTGGGGTCCAGGACTGAAGAAAGTGTGTTGAGGCCCACTACCCATCTCTCTTTGATTCCTCATTGTAGATGAAGTGTGGTCATTTGGATCATGTCCCCTACCATAATGATCCATATCCTCAAACTGTGAACCAAAATAACCTTTTTTTTTCTGTGTTGCTTTTGTCATGTATTTTGTGTCAGTAACAAAAAAGTAACTATTTCTAATAGGGCCTTAGACATTTTGGGCTGGTTCCCTTGTCAGTTGATGCATCTATTATTTAAAATACCCCATTTTGAGGAACATAATTACCATATAATAGCTCAATTACTGTGGGAAGTCTAGGTTATGAGGGGAGACACTTTCTTAGCCCTCAGCTATTCCAGCCCCTATGACCTTCACGTAACACTGGTATATGTAGTCCCCTCCAGGTGACCCAAAAGGCAAGTTTATAAAGACAGGAAATGCTCTAAGTGAGCTCTACCAGTTGAGCTGTTAAACAGGAGAGTTGCAGGGAGAAATACCAAATCCACAACTGTCCGATTGAAACAAGCTTTATTTTGGGTGGCATCCAGGACTGGCCAGTCCAGTTGCTTCTCCCCAAGTCTGCTCTTAGAAAGCAGCTCCTGCCAGCCTCTTGAGGTTTCTTCTTTTAAATTATTCATTTATTTATTACAGTTTATTCAATTTTTATTCCAGATCTACGCCCTCCCTCATCTCTTCCTCCCTCTTCTTCTCCTAGAAGTGAAAAAGCATTCACAGCGTCAAGAGGTTTGATTGTTATATGTTGTTAGAGAAAAGTTGAAGAGTACAAAATAAACAAAAACAAAAACAAACAAAAGAAAAAGAGCAATCCTCATACACACCAACAACATACTCTCAGAAAAGTGAATTGGGAAAAAAATCACATTCAAAATAACTCTGCAAGAATCAAGGATTTGGGAACATATGTAAGCAGAGAATAGAAAGACCTTTAGAACAAACAGTGAAACAGAAAAGCATAGAGGATACTAGAAAATGAAAAGGTTTCGCACATTCATGGATTGGCAGAATTATTATTCTGACAATGACTATGCTCCCAAAATTCACTTACAGATTCAATAAACTACCTTTCAAAATTCCAACATCATATCTCACACACTTGGAAAAAATACCAAACAAACCAAGAACTCACATGGAACCACACATGACTGTGAAAAGTCAAAGTAATCCTAAATGATAAGAACACACATGCAGGTATTATAATACCCAATCTCAAATTATACAACAGAGATAAAGACAGCCTGGTACTTGCATGAAAATAAACATGGAGACTAATGGAATAGAATAGAGGACCCATATATGAAACAACAAACCAATATCCACTTAATCTTTATCAAAGGCAGTAAAAACATACATCAGAAAAAAAGCCTATTAAACAAATGATTCTAGCAAAAACTGTATAACTACATAAAATAAAATGCTGCTCATATCTTTCATCTTGTATAAAAATCAATTCAAAATAGGTGATAAACCTTAGTTTAAGACTTGAATAGAATACCAATAACAGTAGAACTAGCTTGTAAAATTATGAGATGGAACTACATAAAATTAAAAAGTTCCTGCACAAATCTACTATAATATAAGTAGAGCAAAAATACACCCCACAGAATGGGATAAAAAATATCTGCCAGATATCCAAGGGGCAAATATCCAAGACCTACAAATTATTGCAGAAATTAAATACCAAGAAAATTATAATATTAATGAACAAATGAGTTAATGAATTGAATAGATAGTTTTAAAACACACAAATTCCCAAAAATTTTAAGAAGTGATCAGAATACCTAGTCATCATAGAAAATCAAATTCAAATTACATTGAAATATCATCTCACCTCAGTCAGAATGACCATCACCAAAAAAATTAGAAAGTGAATGTTGGAGAGGACATGAATAAAGAGAGGTGAATGCTTAACCACTTTTGGTTGTGATCCACATTAATGTAGCTTTTATGAAAGTTCGAATGCTGCTCACAAAAGAAATTTAAGGTAAAAGCACCACATGACCTAGCTCCTTTACTCCCAGGCATGTATTTAGAGAACTCTATATCCTACTATAGAGATGTTTGTAGCCTCTGAGTTTGTTACTGTTTTATTCACTATGACATGATAACAGAGCCATCCTATTTGTCCATGAACAGATGAGCTGATAATTGAAATAGTGGTCACATATAAAATGAAATACTATTCAATTCTAAAATAAAACCTGTATTACATAGAACAAATACATAACCATTTAAAAAAAAAAAAAAAAAAAAAAAAAAAAAAAAAAAAAAAAAAAAAAAAAAAACGAGGACGAGGTCACATTTTTTAAAATGAATTTGTTTCCGATGAGGCACACATCCTCAGAGTGAGGGCCAAGCTCATGCTCTCCCTTCTTTGTGAATCTTCTGTAAATGTGCACGTGGCCACAACATAACAGGCAGGTAGGAAACAAAGCCTAGCTAAATACTAAGTGATAGGAAGGACCTAACACAGGGAATGACCTTGGAGTCATATACAATGAATTACTTTTTTAGTTTTATATCTGTCATAGAGTTTTCTTTTCTGGTGGTGGATAAATGTATAAATTATATTTGATGGTGAAAGTATAAGATCCAACATGAAGCTCCACAGCTTCAGAATGGTTATTTTAAGTGTATGGAAAGGTATTGAGATCCGTAGAATTATCCGTAGATAATTTCTCTGTGTAAAGTTATTTTTATTTTTGTAAGCTCTTTACAATAAAGTTTGGTAATTATTTTAAAATTATTTTTATATGAATTTCATATATCTGAAAATATTAAACAGATACAGAAATTCACTATCATATATGTGAAATATTATTATCCCTACTTTATTCACAGAAAAAAATGGGGTCAGACAATCATCGTGATTTGAATGGCACTGATGGTTTTCTTTGCTTAACCATCCACCCATATAACAGCAAGCTTATTGTTTGGAGGTGGCCAAACTTTTTTACCTAAGAAAGTAAATTATTGAAGAAAAGAGTGTTGTGTATTCTGTTTATAATAAAAAGATGCAGTAGATAACTGTATGTGGTATTTAAGCTTTGGCAGCATGGGAAGAAGAGTGTCTGCAAGGAGAATATGATCGGAATGTAATAAATGTATAAGGAGAAATAAGAGAAAATAATAGAACAAACATTTTCCTAAAATATCAAGCAGGGCATCATTTTTCTTCAAGACAAAAGAAATGTTTTGGAATGAAAAAATGATGGGTCTATTCAGACACTAGGGGACCCAACTTACACATCTCAGTGGCTTTCATTTGTGATAATGCTGTGTGCTGTGTCTCCTCTGACTACATTACTAATTGCATATCTTCTCCAGTGTCAACAGAACAGCTGAATGTCACTCTTTTGAAGTGAGTGCTCTCACTTAGTCTTAGTCTGGGCCTTCCTTCCCATAAAAATGGCTAGAAGCACCTTGGGAAAGATCCAGATCCTTGAACTCACTATTCTGTAATCCTCTGATCTCCTCAGCCACTTGCTCTTTTACATTCATTAAGTTTCAATAATTATCTATAAAATTGTATTTGTTTTGATAAATGCAATATATTATCTGTTCACAATTACGAAACCATGCAGAGCTGACCAGTATCTTAAATGTTCCCATGCTTTCCTGTTCAGGCTCATTAGTCTAAGGGCCTTTCTACCAACCATCATTTCTTCAGTTCTTTTTTAACTCATTTTACTTTTCCAAAATTCATTTGGACTATAGGAATGTTATGCAGCACACATCTCTTAAAAATTGTCTCCTTTTCATAGCACATACATTCCATTCGAGTCATTCGTGTATTCTTGTACTCAGGTAGCACAAACTTATTATTAAGACTAATGATATTCCCTTGAATACAACTGTACGACTTGTTTGTTTGAATCTTGGTGAATGTCTTAATTGATTCCAGATTTTGGTAATTATGAAGAAACTCATATAAATGTTAATAGTAATGTTTCCTGTGAGCATGTATTACAAATTAGGTGGGTAAATACATAAGGAATAAACTCTGAACCGCATCATAGGGAGATACGTAGTTTCACAAGATGCTGATGAGCCTCACTCCAAAGGATAAAGAGTAGTGTACAATATGTTGCTGTTTCTGTAGTTGTGAACAGTTGTTTCTACACTGTTTGCCATTACTAGAGAGTGAATGTTCCTATTACTTTAAATCCTCACTAGTGTGTAATCCTGTTAGCGCTAGGATTTTATCCATTCATACAACTTGCTCATAGTATTTCACTGTTGTTTTAAGTTTCAAATTTTTAAACTGCAAGTTATATTAAGCTCATAGTCACACATTAATTTCCATCTGCCTATCTCCTTTATTGAGGGTGTTTGGGGATATTAGCAAAGTTTAAAATTGGACTCACTACTTTCCTTTCAGTTCAAGAGTTATACGTATTTTATCTTTAATTAGACATGTACTTTATGAGCATTTCTCTTGGTACATAGCTTTTCATTCAGATCACTTACTAGTGTTACATTTTTGGAGGCATTACCAATGTCTTCAAAATTGCTTTAGTTTTTAAGTTTGCACTTTAAATTATTCTTATAAGAACAGTAAAATTGAAAGATATGTGTCTATGTTAATCTCCTTATCTCTCTTTCTTTCTCTCTCTACTTTCATTCTCGTGACTCTCTCTCTCTCTATTAATTTATTGTTCAATTATCCCAGTAAAATTGCCTGGAAAAGTGTTGTTTTAGATAATTTATCAAAAATCACTTTCCTTCTGTGTGGATCTACTTCTGAACTCTCAGTGTTATGTTATCAATCTAAAGATCTCTACTTTTGCCCACATCATGTTGCTTTGTTTGCTCAGTCTGTATTCTAAGTTTTGATTTGGATAAATGAGTTCTACTGTCCCATTTTCCTTCTTTAGTGCTGTATCAGCCAATCTGTAGTGAAATGTAGAGTCATGTTGCCAACCCATGCTTAATGGCTTCATAGACTGATATTAATATCAAATCGGCAGATCAGTATAGATAGAATTAGTTTAATAGAAATATTGAATATTACGATAAGTAAAAATAAAACATTTTCTTTGGATAGTCCTTGATTTCTATATTAGAGTTCTTTTATTTCTATACTAGAACTTTGTAACTTGACACATGTAGATCTCATCAAGACATTCTGTTCTATGCATGTGCATCTCATTATTTGAATAATATTTAACAATATTTTATTGCAACTGTTGATTCTTCATTACTGCATGTAGAAAACTTATTAAAATTGTGCATTCTTGCTTATTTTGATTGTACAGAATTACTATGCTCATCTATTAATTCTTGAGATTTTCATATTTTGAAATATATGTAATTGCGTAATGAAGAATAACTTTTCATACCTTTAATCCCAGCACTGGGGAGGAAAAGGCAAGCATATTTTTGTGAGTTGGAGGCCTACATATTGAGTTCCAAGGCAGCCAGCGATTCATAGCCAGACCCTGTCTCAAAAACAAACAAACAGAAAGAATATTTTTATTACATTAAACACCATTCAGCAATATTTAATAATTTTCAGAGGATAAGCTTTCTTTTCCTTTATTAAAGTGAGTTATGAGCATTTGATTCCTTTGGTGCTGTTATAAATAGAATTTTTCTCTGAATTTTATCTTCTGATCATCATCAGAAACAGAAACAGAAACAGCATCATGAACACTACCTCATACCTGGTTGATGACATAAGGCTTTATGCCTAATACTGTGTCTTCTGCAAATAAAGATACTTTTCTCTCTTAGAATCTAGAAGATCCTTCATTTCATTTTCATATGTATATATACACACATACACATATGTATATTTATATACATGTACATATATATGTATACATACATATATATATATGTATACACATATATGTGTGTGTGTGTATGAACTTTGTCTTGTCTTAACCTCAAAGGAAAATGCTGCATTCACTTTTTATCTCTTATGATGGCAGCTTTTTGTTCTTGTTTTATTTTTGATAATTTTATTAGATTGTGGAAGTTCACTTTGATTCCTAACTTATTGTGTTTTGTTTTGTTTCTGCAGTGACAAATATAGGGTTTTGTCAAATATTTTCTCTGCGCATGCTGAAAAAAAACATGTGATATTACTCTACTTCTAGATCATGAATTTAACATATACTTTAGTCTCTCTTAGCCACAGTTCCACTATGCCTGGGATGGTCATTTCCAACCTTCCATTTGGAAGCCTTGAGTATGAAGGCATCTATGTTTTCTTTTCCTCAGCCCCTATGGGTTTTGGTGATACCTCAACAGCCTATGATTTGATTTATGCTGTGGAGTCCTTTAAAAGAAAACTGGGTGCTACACGGCATTAAAATATGATTATCTCCCATTTCTTACATAAGATTCCCTGTGCTTTGCCCAACAGTTGGCCATAAGTCTCAGTGTCTGCTTTGATAGTCTGCAGGGCAGAGCCTTTCAGAGGCCCTCTGTGGCAGGTTCCTAGGTTGTTTCCTGTTTTCTTCTTCTTCATGCAGCCATTCCTGATGTGATCTGATAGACTAAGATCAGAAGGAAGGAGAGGAGGACCTCCCCTATTAGTGAACTTGGGGAGGGGCATGCACAAAGAAGGGGGAGGGAGGGTGGGACCTGGAGGGGAGGAGGGAGGGGCTTATGAGGGGATACAGAGTGAATAAACTGTAATTAATAAAATAAAATAAAAAATATGACTATCTTCTCATCACCTCTTCCCAGCTGGTTGTCTCTTATGGTCAGTAAGAGATTTGGTATGGTTCTTAGGAATAAAACTCACAGAACAATGGGGGATCCCCATGAGGAGATCAGGTTTTTAACTGTCAGAATTGTCCTTCAAAAAGATCCAGTACTCCATCAACACTAGCTGGTAGCCTCTTCATATATACAATGAAATATGATTCTTTATTCACCCATTTCTCTTCTCCAATTTACCTCAGATCTCTCCCCATACACTTCTTCCAAGTTCATGTCTTCACTTTCTTTCCATTTATATATGTATCTAACTATCATGTATCTGTATCTCTATCTATCTATCTATCTATCTATCTATCTATCTATCTATCTATCTATCATTTCTTTCTTTCCTTCTTTTTGTGTTTGTTAATAATCCATAAAGGCCAGTTAGTGCTACACATAAATGCACGTGAAAACTACCCATAGCCACACTCTCAAAGAAGAATTATTTCCCCATTCCCTGGCAGCTATCAAGATCAGCTCCAAACTTCTTCCAATTCCATTAGCTTTCTGTCTTAAACCCCAATCTCTCTGCTCATATAGTACATCTGGTATTGATTGCTGCTCTTTTTTAATGGGTCTTTAACATATTGACCACAGTTATTTTAGGAATTTTTTTCCTGACAATTTTAACAGCAGGAGAATATGTAAGGCTTATTCTTCACTTGACTTCATGCCTTCAATTTGGGGGATATTTTTTCAAGTAAAAGTTAATACTCCTCTTGAAGGTTTTGTTATGGTTGTTGAAACCTAGGAATGATTTATCAGATTACAGAGACTGAGTAGGATAAGACTTTAAGTGAGGCTTTTTTATAGTTGTTCTAAAAACCAAGCTGTGCTTGATCTTTACTATGGCTGTAGTGACAGAAGCCTAAATTTCAAATTTTTGTGTCATTTTTTTCTTGTGTGTGTATGTGTTTGTATGTGCACACATTCTCTGAGAATACAAGTCTACATGTGTGAAGGATCTCTCACTGAACCTGTAATTGGCTGTCTGGCTAGGTAGTTTGCTTTGTGGATCCTCTGTCTTGTCTCCAAACTTCTGAGATCATAGCTTGGCACAATGCCTGCAAGGCTTCTACATAGGTTCTGAGGATATGAAATCTGATTCTCAAGCTTGGACAGCAAATGCTTTAACCACTGAGTGATCTGCCTAACCCCTCAAATTTCTCTAACATCTTTTCTATCTTCTTTTGACCTTGTCCTTTTTCTATGTACTCATGGTCAGAGCTGGCTATCTCTTGTAGCTCTCTTTTGTGATTCCCTGCTGAGGGTGTGGTAGTAAGGTGAAGTACAAAGTCTAAAATCAAAAAGCCTATAAATGCTATGTGCTTCCTGACACCTGAAACTCTGAGACTTGACAGGCCTTGAATGCCCTGCTATAATTCTATGGATAAAATTGTTAATCAATAACCCTTCTTTGATCAGAAGTGGCATTGTGGGTATTCTTCCCTGTATAGGCACTAGTTGTTCTGACAGGATCAACTGACAATGTCTGCCTGCTGATAGGGCTACAATATTTGAGTCCTTGCTGACTTAAAACCTCAAGAGACTCTGAGAACCAAAGAATGCCTCCTTCGTCAAAGTAGTTTATGTGTGTGTATCTACTAAGGAGATGCTTCTGAACTTCTCCATCATGCAGGGCAATTGTGTGTTCTGCTCTTCTCAGCTCCAACCTGGAATCCTCCTCTGTTTGTGTTTGAAGCATTCTTCCAACTCAGTACTAGATCACAGGCCTGCTGTGGACTTCTACCTGCCAATAGCAGGTAGGGAGAAAGGGCTTATTTTGGATGGCAGTTTCAGAGAGAACACAGTCAATCAAGAAGGGCAAACATTACAGCAGGAGAAAAGTCCAGCCTGCCACACTATATTGGCTGTCCAGAAACAGAAAAATAAAAAAAAAACAACCAAAAAACCAAAACCAAACCAACCAAACAAACAAACAAAAAACAAAAGGAAAGTGAGGCCATGCTATGAAACCAAAAACCTCACCCCAGTGACTTGCCTTCTAAAGGTTCCACAACATTTCCAAATATCTTTCTAAGCTGGGAACAAAATGCTCACACATATGAATCTATGGAGGACATTCCCTAGTCAAACCAAATACATGAAAGGTGTACTTAGTTTGATCTTTGCTGTGAGAACCTGATGGATTCCTGGAGGTTAAATGCCTCAGGATGTAGTGTTACCCAATATTGATACTTCATTTTTATGCTAGGCCACCGTTTTGATGTTGTGAGATGATAAATTCTTACTTGGTGTTCATTATTCATTCTGAGTAAGACCTACAGAAACTTTTGGAATATCCTGACTGAAAGTGAGAGGATAGTCTAGATTAATCCCCTTCTAATCATGTCTTAGTTACATTCAGTGACAGCAGGGGGCTGTTTATCTGATGAAGAAGCAATATGATGTGAGTTTTATCTTTCTGTTCTGAATTTCAGAAAAGGCGGTGACTCAGTACTGATTTTTATAAAAAAAAAAAGTATAGTAAAAAATATGAGAACCTTTTATTTCATGCTGGTTAGTTATGAGTTCAAGTTACAACCCTAATCTTGTATCTGGCCTCTCACAGCTGAGTGGCATTGTGGGTCTGTGTCCCCAGACAACACATTTCATCTACACTAAAGAAGGAAAGAGTGAACAAAGGTGAGCTGAACTACAAAACGCCATACCCATGTCAGTGTCCCACTTCCTCTATCAAGGTTCCACAACCTTTCCAACACCACTAGAGTATCTGAGCCTATGAGGAACACGTCACATTCAAACCTTGTAAAAAGAATTTAGGCACAGTGACAAATGCTTAAATTCTTCATGAGATGTGGAGACAGGAGCGACCTGTTAGGCTCAGTAGCCAACCAGTATAGCCTAAATGTAAGCTCCTAAGCACTGAGAGAAACTTCTCAAGTAACAAAATGGACAGCACCTGAGGAGTGGTACCAATGGATGTCTTTTGGCCTACACACACACACACGCACACACACACACACACACACACACACACACGGAATGTTTATATGTACCTGCACACACTGACCGTCTACACATATGTCCATATGCATTCACACACATCAACACAATTCACAGTCATTAACACATATTTTAAAAAATATTTCTGGCCCTTGACACCCTCAGGAGAAGATGGTGAGGTATTTGGTACATACCCATCTCCATTCTAAGAACTTCCTCCTCTTCTGTTCCTACTGGTGGAGATACCATAGAAAATAAAATACCAACTGTACCTTCAAAGAATCACTAAGTTGTTAAGGTAACAATTAAAATTAAAACATAAATTAAAGCATAAATCTTCAAGCATAAATTTAGATAGTTACAAGTCATAGTTTTAACAAACCTCTGTATCAAATTTCTGTTCACTTATAGAGAAGAATATTTGTTTTATTTTGTGTAATTTCCCTCATGTTTGACACACTGAAAATTCAAATGTGAGGGGTTGGTGGAATTGTTTGGTACATAAAAGAGCTTGCTATTAAAGCATGAGGACCTGAGTTCCAATCTCCATCACTCATGTAAAAGCTGAGCACGAATGAATATGCCTGTAATTCTAAGTGGTGGGTGTCAAAGATGGGCAGGTCTTAGAAGCTTACTGGCTGATTCCTACCTTAAATTTTGAGGATCTAGTTTGGTGAGAGAGCCTGTTGTAAAGGAGTAAATGAGACAGCATAAATGAGAGAGTAACAGAAGATTTCTGGAGTCCTTCAGTGGGGACAGAAGAATACACGCACATACACAAACATTCTTGCACCACAAATATACATACACACTATGACCACCACCACAATAAAAAGGTATATGTGTGTATACATATATATGAATTTAATAATATATAGATTTAGAATGCCTGAAAACAACAATTGAGAATCTAAAAATAAAAATAAAAAATATGACCCTCTCATATCCTCTCACAGGTTTTTTTTTGTTTGTTTGTTTGTTTGTTTGTTTGTTTTTAATAGAAGGCACAAAGTTCTTGTACATGCATATAAACACTGGAGAAGCCAGGAAAGTTAAGAGCCAGCTTACCTCATCAATGGAATAGGTGCTTAGCTATTCTCCCTGGAATGTCAAGAATGATGTAGCAAAAGACCTGGGGATCTTTTGCTATTTGATGAGACAGGCTTTGCCCACATCTTCTAAAAATTTTGTTTTGATATGTTCCAGACCATTTCCTCCTAAATCTTGCACATTGCTTTTAAGGCCATAAAATACATTCTGATAAATGATGTCACTTTTGCTTCACAACAGCCTAAGTGGCTTCTGTGCTGTCTTAGTATCAGGCCAATCTTGACCCCCCCCCCCACACACACAGACATGTTTACCTCAGTCATTCCCTCTCAACCTTATCTTGCGCATTGTTTCTTAGTCAACAAGAAAACCATCTTACAGATAAAGTCATATGTATTCTTAAAAGAGGGTAGATCTCCACCTTGTCTCAGAGATGGTCCTGGACACTTTAATGATGCATGCTGCGATTGCAGATGGGAGTCTAGCATAGCTGTTATCTGAAAGGCTCCACCCAGCAGCAGATCAAAACAGCTGCTGAGACTCACAGCCAAACATGTGGTGCAGCACAGTGAGCTTTGTGGAAGAGTTGGGGAAAGGATAGAAGGACCTAGAGAGGACAGGAACTCCACAAGAAGACCAGCAAAGCTGACTAGCCTGGGCCAGTTACAACAAAAGAACAGTAATCTGAGCCAGATTCTAGAAGCTCTTTTCCAGCGCTGGTTACAATAAAATCAGACTGAGCCAAGTTTTATTCTTACGTCATCCTGATTGTGGTTTGCATGACCTTTTTGTGGACTGTGTACAGTTTACCCTTGTCCATTCAAATGCTGATTTCTCTACCCCAAATCTTGTTAATTGGACATGGCATCATGATGTTCATTCTAAGTATCTCCTGTATCAAGTTTTTGTGAACATGCTCACCATTTGTTCTCTGTTCTTTCTCAAGCTAACTGATAAGAAGTTTGTTGCATTATCACTGGCAACAATAATGCCACTCTGAACCCTGAGAATCATGGACCATGAACATAGAGAATCATATACCATAAATGGTGTCTTTTGAAATTTGTGGGATTCAATGATGCCTTCTTTTTGAAAAATGACCTCTGAACGACTCTACCTAGCAGTGTTTCAAAGCAGACACTAAGACTCATAACCAAACCCTCGACAGAGTGCAGGGAATCATGAAAAAAGGGGAGTTAGTATGATATGGAAAGGATAGGAGCTCTACAAGGCCCAAATATATCTGGGCACAGGATCTTTTCTGAGACTGACACTCAAACAAGGACCATCTATGGATATAACATAGAACTTCTGCTCGGATGTGGCCAGTGGTAGCTCAGTAACCAAGTAGTTTTCCAAAGTAAGGGGAACAAGGACTATTTCTAGCAGGATCTCAAGGGCAGGCTCTTTGACTCCCTATACCCCAGGGGAGGAGCAGTTCTGTTAGGCCACAGAGGAGGACTTTGCAGCCAGCCCCGAAGATACCTCATAAAACAGGGTCAAATGAAAGGGGAGGAGGTCCTCCCCTATCAGTGGACTTGGAAAGGGGCAGGGAGGAGACCTGAGAGGGAGAGTGGGGTTGGGGAGGGAATGAGGGTGTGGGATACAGCTGGGACACAGAGTTAACAAAATGTAACTAAAAAGAAAAATAAAAAAAAGAATAGCCAAAAAGAAGAAAAAACAAAGAAAAATGACCTCTGATCAGTATATAAGAAGCAAGACACAGAGGTGTCATCCTAAAAGACATGTGTCCAGTTAGTGGTACAGTAAAACAGGAAGAGTGTGGTTGAGGATGCAGGCCAGATATTGAACCCCTACCTTCATGGAAAGATACCATGAGTAACATTCTCAGCCCTTGTAAAATGTGGAATTTTCATAATTATTTATATTTACCACAAGAATTCAATAAGGGCTTTTTATGCAAAACCTTTAGAACATTTTAGAAATTAACACTATTATAATAGATGTTTTAAAATCATTAACGAGGACCAGTCAGATAGCTTGGAGGAAAGGACACTTTTCCAAGGCTGATGAATTCCTGGTAGATGTAAGACCAACTCTCACACATTGTCCTCTGACCTCCACATGTATATCACAGAACAAATGTAAAATCAAACACACACACCAAATTAGTGGTTAAAAAATAATAACTACAGGAATCCTAAATGAAAGAACTTCTGCAAATACAAAGTCTTTGTCTTCTTATTTCAAGCCTTTGAAGCATCTTTAGTTTTAGACCTCCTTTCATAGCTTTTTGAGAGCAAGTTTCTCACTAATTACAGAATGACCACAGTGATGGAAGATGAAGATAATTTTATTCAAAATAAAGTTGATACATTTTGTATATAAATTCATCAACTGTGCATGAAGAAGGCCAGGAAAGCCTTGTGGCTTTATTAAATTGATTTTCATCTAATAACTTAATTATCTGCAGAAACAGATGTTACTTCAACTGGAAACAAATTATTTTATACACAGGGAAGAAAATTAAACCATCAAACACTATGGGTATCATTAAAATGACCATAGTGAGACTGAAAGGGAGAGAGACATTGGCTCATCAGGCTTCTGATGCAGACTTCACTTTGTATAAAAGTGCTCCACATGAATTTTTTATTACACATTTTAATTATTTTATGTGGGTGATTTTATGGGGAGAAGAAGGGAACATGTGCCACAGAGTTAATATAGAGATGGCAGGGAAATGTTTGTCCCAGGGATCAAACTCATGTCATCAGGTTTGTTAGAAAGTGCTTTTGTCCATTAAAACACTGTTCTAATTTGCTTTCTATTGCTATGATAAAATATTCTGAGCAAAACAAGTTGGGGAGGAAAGGATGTTTTTGCCTTACAGGTTACAATCCATGACAGAGGCTACAGTTACAGTTGTTGACGGAGGGATGCCTGAACAGGGACTCAAAGCAGAAAACTGTGGGCAGGAACTGAAGCAGAGATCATGGAGGAGTGCTGCTAAGTGGCTTGCTCATCTGACCTATTCAGCTGTTCTTATTATGAGCAGAGCCTCTACCCTGAACCTATGCCCAAGCCTCCAGTGGGCTAAAACCTATGCACAGCCTCCAGTGGGCTAAAACTTTCTGAACCAATTCGTAGTCAATGAAATGTTGCACAGCTCAATCTGCTGGAGTCAGTTTTCAGTCTCATCCCAGGTGTGTCAAGTTTACATCCAAGGTAAGCCTTCACAGTCATCTTGCTAGCCCCCAGGTGATTTTTATCTTCACAAGTTTTCATGTTTCATTAGACACTACTTTCAGAGACTGTGCCTGTCTGGATGGGTTCACAAATATTCAGGGAGGGAGGGAGAGAGGGAGGGAGATAGAGAGAGAGAGAGAGAGAGAGAGAGAGAGAGAGAGAGAGAGAGAGGAAAGATGAGAGATAGGCAAGGGAAAAACAAAGAGAAAGAGGAAGGGAAAGATGGAGGAAGGGATGGAGGGAGAGAGAGAGGGAGAGAAGGAGGAAGGAAGGGAGGGAGGGAGGAGGAAGTTCCCAGGGACTAACATCCTGCTGAAATGTAAAAAGATTTAATCAGGACATACTTCTTTTACTTGGTTTAGGTATAGCTTGAGTATGACTGCAAAGGCTCATATGCTGGAAGCCTCAGACTCTATTGTGCTGAGACATGCAGGGGTGAAAGCTCTGAAAGATGGAGACTTAGGCTAGGGAGATGACTCAGTGGGTAATTTGTTTATATAGTCTCATTGTGGAAGTTCCAAGCCAGTGAGAATATCTATTTCAAACAAAAAGTGAAAGGCATTCGAGAGATGATACCCAAGATTTCCTCTAACTTTCACAGGCATACCTATACACACTCACCACCTCAAATCATCACATACATAAGACAGGGTCTATTATTTAGGTCATGAGACTCTGTTCTTGGAAGGAAGTAATGCTGATATTGAGGAAATCGGGAAACCTCTGAGAGTTCTACTCACAGGAACTTCTAGTTCATTTTCTATAAAACAACAACAACACACTAGAAGAGCACTGTGCTGTGTCACTCTGTGTGTTAGAGCCTCTGTGGAGGCTAGTCCACAGTGACATTTGGGGTTGCTTACATAGAGTTTTCACATGGCTTTCTGGCCCCTAACATTTATCTGCATTTCAGAAAACCTGAATGTTACACCACAGTTAAAAGGGTCAAATGAATCACAGATTCAGATGTCAGAAAACTAGGAACCCTCCAGAGAATGTAATGATTTTTTTTAGTAAGACAGAGTGAGAAAAAGAGGAAAGAGGTGCTGCAGAGTATTATCTAATGCTGCTCAATAGTTGACCCAATCAATTAAAATGCCATTATGATTCT
The DNA here is from genome assembly GCA_010120015.1 of Rhombomys opimus. Lineage (NCBI taxonomy): Eukaryota > Metazoa > Chordata > Mammalia > Rodentia > Muridae > Rhombomys > Rhombomys opimus. Next base: position 1,779,252 of record REGO01000381.1, on the reverse strand, counting down.
CCTTTTAGCTAATGCTGCTCAATAATTTACCAATCAATTAAAATGCTATTATCATTCTCCTTTAACACTTAGCTCCTGTGATATTTAAAGGTCATATAGGTGCTATTGGGAAGGGCAGCTATTAACATATACATGAAAATAGCATTTCCAAACACTAGTGTCAAGGAATTTTCATTCTAGCTAAAATCATACTCATCTGGCACAGGGCCCAATGTTCAACAACTCTAATAACTTAATGCAGTGTGAAGTAGAGAGAAAGGATTGAGGGAATACAATAATTAGAAGGTAAAATGGCAGATATTGGGAGATGACTTAGTCAGTAAAATGTTCATGGTGCAAACATGAGGACATGAATTAGGACTCTCAGAACCCACTTAAACAGCCAATTGTTATGGTATATGCATAGAATCCTAGCACTGGACAGACAGAGTCAGGATTTTTGGAGCTAGGTTACAAATCAGTGATTTCCAGGTTCACTAAGTTATGTTGTTTCAAAACAAAGTGGACAGCAACTGAAGAAGGTATCTAATGGTGACCTCTGGCCTCTACATGAACACACATGTGCACAACCACTCTCGTAACACATAGAATTACAACACAGTGTACATAGAGGCACATGCATTTTTGCATTTTCTAGTAGAGTCAGAATATCACAGAAAGTGTCTAAATTCATACCCTTGTTTATATTGCAAGACTCTAAGGATGAGTAAAATTTTAATAATAAAAAATCTTTCAGTTGAAAGTATATTTTATCAATGATTTAATAATTAATTAATTTAATTAATGATTGATAATATTTAATACTTAATATTTACAAAAAAATGATGTTAGATACACTTTAGTCCTATTCTTCCATTCTAACAATAAAATAAAAATAGGGTAGATATCCCATTTTATAGATCGAAAGAAACAAATGTATGGATCATAGGTAAAACTATTACTGTATAAGCATGAAGCCCTGAGTTCAGATTCCCAGCATCTAAAGGCAAGCACAGCCCACTGGTACATGTGTGTAAACTGAGTTCTAGGATCTGGGTCAGGATATGTATAGGAGGATCCCAGAAGTTAACTTTTAGAGCCTAGAGAACATGATGAGTTCCAGGTTTAGAAAGGATCTTTCTTTAAAAATAAAATGGAGAACAATAGTTTAAGACCCACAATGCTTATCTTTGATCTCTACTTGTCCTTGCATGGTCAAGCATGGCCCCTCATCTTATACACTAAAACAAAAACAATTAAGCAAGAATAGAAAATAAACGAAACAAACAAATGGAAACCAAAACTAATACAAAACTCAGAGTAGCTTGTGGACTCTGGTCTTACTACTTTACAAGTCTTGGTTACTTTAATCAATATATTATTTTCTTGCTCCCTCTAATGTTCTGAAATTTACCAGTACTCTTTAGCAGGTACTGTTCTATTGCTGTGAAGAAGTACCATGACCAAGGAAATTTACAAATGAATGCATTTAATTTAATTGGGTCCTTGCTTACAGTTTTGGAGAGTTAGTACATGCACATAATGGCAGGAAGCAAGACAACATAAGCAGGCAGACATAGTGCCAATGAAGTAGCTGATAGCTTACATCTGATCCACAGGCAGAAAGCAGAGCATAAGACTGGGCCTGTATGGGTTTTGAAAACTAAAGGATACCCTGAGGGACAGGCCTCCTTCAACAAGGCTATATCTTGTAATCCTTGACAAAAAACAGCAACAAAAATCCACTAACTGGAGAACAAATATTTAAACATATGAGTCTATGGCAGCTGTTCTCATTCAAAATACTCTATCAATTATGCTGTAAATGGCATTTGGAAGAAGTATTAATTAATTCATTCATTAATCAAAACGGTCTGATTCTTTGCTGGCTCTGAAATACCCATATAGAAAAAAATTCATGAAGAGCATAAGTGGATATTTATTTATTTATTTAATTTTAATTTTAATTTTAATTTTTAGTTACATTTTGTTAACTCTGTGTCCCAGCTCCCGCTCCTTCATTCCCTCCCCGACCCCACACTCCCTCCCTGGTCTCCTCCTTGCCCCTTTCCAAGTCCACTGATAGGGGAGGACCTCCTCCCCTTTCATTTGACCCTGTTTTATCAGGTATCTTCAAGGCTGGCTGCAAAGTCCTCCTCTGTGGCCTAACAGGACTGCTCCTCCCCTGGGGGTGGAGCCTGAGGGTGGAGTCAAAGAGCCTGCCCTTGAGATCCTGTTAGAAATAGTCCTTGTTCCCCTTACTTTGGAAAACTACTTGGTTACTGAGCTACCACGGGCCACATCCGAGCAGAAGTTCTATGTTATATCCATAGATGGTCCTTGGTTGAGTGTCAGTCTCAGAAAAGACCCTGTGCCCAAATATATTTCGTACATGTAGAGCTCCTATTCTTTCCATATCATACTAACTCCCCTTCTTTCATATGATTCCCTGCACTCTGCCGAGGGTTTGATTATGAGTCTTAGTGTCTGCTTTGAAACACTGCTAGGTATAAGTGGATATTTAAATCCCTAATTTAAAGATAGGTCAAGGCCCAAAGTGATCTAGTATACAGTTGATGAAAATAAGCAGCTGTTACCTCAAAGAGGACCAGAGAATGACCCAACCCGCGGGCTAGTTGAACAGGGTCTCCCTGGAAGAGGGAGTGGAAATGATAGGGGCAGAGATGCAAAGAATGAGGACAAAGACAAGTTTCTAAGCAAGATCTCAGTTTACTGAATGAGCAAACAATACTTATAAAGCAAAGGGTTACAAGAAGATAGTCTCACAGTAACGACTCATCTGTGTCACCTGGCAAAGCATCCGAGAATTCACTCAAGGTTATTCTTTAAGTTTGCTCTCTGGTTCCCATGGTTGTACAGACCTTGCTATCTAGTTCGCAGCCTAACACCCAGCTGCAAACACTGCCAAGGACAGTCTCTGAGAAATGGAACTTTAGATTATACCCATATCTGCCTCTGCCAAGGCCAGGAGGCAAAATTCCTTTTACCAGACTCCTTCAAGAGAACAACCAGTTTTATTCTGAGTCCAAATATGCATGATTACGTTTCCTGAAAACCAAATTCCATGTTCCAACTTTGTGACAATTTCATGCACTTTTTTATAGGAACAGAGCAAAGAAAATTCTAGATCAAGACACTTTTCAAATGCATTTGTGAGAGCATCAGGTAGCAGGACTATAGAACACTGAGAACCTGCGTGCTCGTTGGTTTTACTTATTAAGTCAATTCGAGCTGGAGCCAACTGGGAAAGGAGACCTCAGCGGAGTAATTGACTCCATCAGATCGGCCTTTGAGAAAGTCTGTGGGGCATGTTCTTCACCAATAATTGCTATGGGAGGCCCTATCCCACTGTGGACAGTGCCATTCTGGGCAGGTAGTCCTGGTTGTATAGAAAAACAAATGGAGCAAACCAGGAGATCGAGGTAGTAATCAGTATTCCTCCGTGGAATCTGCTTTGGTTCCTACCTCCAAGTTCCTGCTTGAGCTCCTGCTCTCATTTTCTTCACTGATGGACTATGACATGGAAATGTAAGCAAAATATACCCTGTTTTTTTGGTCATGGTATTGTTCATAGCAATAGAAAACAAACTATGTCATTGTTCTATCAGCCTCAAATATAATATGGTGATATTCTCGGCCTTTGATTTTGTGGAAGCTGAACGTCCCTTTGTATATTTTCAAAAGGAATTTCCTTACAGTTACAGGGTGATAAGTCTCCACAAGATGTGCCAATAAATGAATAATTTATATCCATTTATTTATATAAATGGGGTTTATATAGCCCAAGGTAACTTTTCTCTAGACCAGCAATAATCCCAGTTCTTAGAATCATAGAGGTTATAAGCAGTCGATTAGCCTTGTAGCATTTTTAACACAAGTACCACTTTCTCTAGGAACTTTGGGTCACAATCCTAACGATCATGTACTTTGCCCATACCCCTCAGCACTTACTGAAAATGTTAAGTCACATACAGAAAACTATTTCTGAGACAATGGCTCATCTGAAAGTACAAACTTTCAGATGAGCAAACCAAGAGTACAGGCAGAGTCATAACATCCTCTTGTCTAACGAGCAGCATTGTAAGGTTCTTTGAAACAGGTTTAGATGAAGACTGTGAAGACAGTTCATTAGGTAAAGGGATTGCCATGCAAGAATGAGGACCTGAGTTTGATTCCCAGAATCACGGTCGTGTGTGCTTTCAATCCCAGCACTGGGGAAGAGTCAGGAGAGATAAAAAAAATATTCAAACAGAGATTTAGAATCAAACAGAAAAAGGAGTGAGGGAGAGAGAAAAGAAAGGATTCGTACCATTCAGATCTTGTGTTATACTTAAAAACGAATTATTTTTCGTTGAAATATTTCAGCTTTAAAATATGGAATAACTAAAGTGTATCTTGCTCCTAATAAATGTTCCAACTACCAAAAAAAAAAAAAATCTGGGCCCACTTAACAACTAGCTTTGGAGAAAAATAAGAGACAGAGTGGGTGGGTAGTACCCAAAATGTCACATATATGTCCACTGAATGATGAGATTAAAGGCATGTAGCACCATGCCTGAACCTAAGTTTTCTCTAATTTTGTTTCATTATATATCTTTATAAGCATAGCCACTTGCCTCAACATCTGGATTAAAGGCATGTGCTCATCCATATCAAAAGTGTGTGTCATCCCACCTCAAGATCCAGATCAAAGGCATGTTGTTTTCCTGCCTCAAGATTTGGATCAGTTGTGACCTCTATTTCTGGATTGTTTTAACTCCAGATATAGTCAAGGTGACAAGTGAAAATAGCCACCGAAATCCACCATTTGTCAACCTGACACACAATCACATCTAATTATATTCAAACAAACAAACAAAAAACAATAACCATGTCATAATAATGCCTAACATGATATAACTATCCCTGGCACAACACAAAACACATTGTAAATTTAGAATAGGTGACCATGTCCATTGGGGAATATTCTTTCACGGGATGGAAGCATAGCTGTGTGGGACCTTGCCCCAAAGTCACCACTCCCTTAATTCCATTTAATATCTTTAATCTGTTTATCTCCTTGAAAACAGGATTTAGCTCCATCCCACTTCCATGTGCTTCTTTAATCCTCAAACCACACATTATGTATTTTTTCTTTGTCAGCTTGTTATGGTTATGTTTGATCAAAAACAAGGCTCATAAGAGTGAACTGGAGAACAGAGTCTATGTGAGTATGTTTTGAAAATTCCATTACCAACAAAATTAATCAAAATCTTTTTACCTTAGCCTCAGGCAGATTCTTTTATGAACAAGGGCAAAAACTAGTCACAGGAATATTACAAGAATGATCTCTAGGCAAAATACTAAAATTGCTCTCCTCTGAAACATCTTGAGCCCGGTCCCCACAGTTCAAATTACCCTCCGTACCACTGTTTTTCATGTTTTACCTAGTATGGCCCATTAAAGCTCACTTAAAGAATTTCACTGCTTTCTTTATCTAACATCCCCAAATCCACATTTCTCCAACCAAAAACATGGTCAGGCCTATCACAGCAATACCCCAGTTCCTGGTACCAAATTCTGTCTTAGTTAGGATTTCCATTGTTGTGAGGAGACCCTATGACCAAGGCAGTTCTTTTAAAGGCAAACATTTAATTGGGGCTGGCTTATACTTTCAGTGGCTTAGTCCATTATCATCATGGAGGGAAGCATGGCAACATGGAGAACAACATGTTGCTGGAGGAACCAAGAGTGCTATATTTTGACCCAAAGACAGCAAGGAGAAGACTGGATTTGTATCATACTGGGTGTAGATTGAGCACATAAACCCTTAAAGCCCTGCCTCCACAGTGACACACTTCTTCTAACAAGGTCACACCTTCTCCAATAAAGCCACAGCTCCTAATAGTGCCGCACTCCCTATGACCAAGCATTCAATACACGGATTGATGAGGGCCATTACATACTCAAACCAGCACAAAGACCTCTTACACATATCTTTAAAGTCAGGTAGTTCTTTCCTTGTTCAACCTGCTTTCTAAGAGGTTGAGTAAAAATGAGCTGAAAGTTTTGAGAGGACAAGAGGAGATTGCTATAGTTCTGCACAGGTTTCCTCTGCCACAAAATTCCATTATATTTATTAATATATCCATAAAACTCTAATAGGATTAATTAAATATTTTTATCACAAAATTGTTGCATATTTAACAACATATCATTAATACTTTCTTATCACAGCCCTTTAAATAACACAATCTCCTCATTACAGAATATTTTAAATGGTAACTGAAATTGTGGACTTGAAGTTATTTGCCAATGAAGCGAGAGGAGAGAAACATGAAAAATCATTTGAATTTCTAATTGTAAAATAATTGGAATTGTGAAAAGCATCCAGCCTGATAAAAATGTATGCTAAATTGGCAGTTACAAACAAAAAGTATATTATAAATGTGCAGAAGAAGAAAAAAACAAGGTTAATGCTTGTTCTCCACAAACACCAAATGATAGGGAGGACAAATTAAGAGTTTACAGCAAAACAGGACTATGTGGATTATTGTAAGAATATTGTAAGAAGGGGGAGTTAGTATGACATGGAAAGGATAGGAGCTCCACAAGGACCAAGGGCACCACAAGGTCACAGGGGTCTTTTCTGAGACTGATATTCTACCAAGGACCAGGTATGGGTATAACCTAGAACCTCTGCTCAGATGTAGCCAGTGGTAGCTCAGTAACCATTTGGCTTACCATAGTAAGGGGAACAGGGACTATTTCTGACAGAAACTCAATGGCAGGCTCTTTGATCTTCCTACCCCCCAAGGGAGGAACAGTTCTGGTAGGCCACAAAGGAGGACTTTGCAGCCAGTCCTGAAGATACCTAATAAAACAGGGTCAGATGAAAGGGGAGGAGGTCCTCCCCTAACAGTGGACTTGGAAAGGGGCAGGGAGGAGATGAGGGAGAGAGGGTGGGATTGGGAGGAAATGAGGGAGTGGGATACAGCTGGGATACTGAGTTTAATAAAATGTAACTAATAATAAAAATTAAAAAATATATATCTAGGTGCTGAAGAAATGGTTCAGCAGTTAAGAGCAAATGCTGCTTTTGTAGAGGGCAGGAGTTCAGTTCCCAGAACCCATATCAGTTATCTCACAATGCATTTTGCTCTAGCACCAGGGCATCTAATTCCTTATTCTTGCCTCATCAGGCAGCCGCATTCATGTGTACATACACCAATATATACATAAGAATAACTAAAAAATAAAGTATTATTCCCTTTATTTCACATTTGCTTTATTCCTCTTTAGTGTACGTATGAGAAAGACATCTGTATGCTTACAAAATTCATTGTTTGTTTTTTTTTTAAGAAAAAAAAAACAAATGAACAATACTCTGCTGAGATTGCAGACAAGAGCCTGTGAGAGGTGTCTACTGGGAGGCTCTACCCAGCAGCTCCTCAAAACAGATGCTAAGATTCACTGCCAAACATTGGGCCATGTGTCTTGTGGAAAAGTAGAACGAAAAAGAAAAATATCTAGATGTGACAGGAGATCCTCAAGAAGACCAACAAAACCAGCTAGGCTCAGAGGGACTTGCTGAGACTGAAGCTTCAACCAGGTGGTTGAAAGATGTCTCAGATGGTCAGCTTATGCTTCATATGGATCCTCTAGTGAGGGAAGTAGGGCCTGAATAAGATATGGACTCACTTGCCAGCTTTTTGATCACTTGCCCCTGGTGGGACTGCCTTGCCAGGCCACAGGGGAAGAGGACAAGCTCTGGGTTGATGCAATTTCATGAGCTGGGGTGGATGGGAAAGGGACCTCCCTTTCCTGAGGAAAAGGGGAGAGAGTGGGAAAGAAGGAAGGGTGGGATGGGAAGGGAGGAAGGATGGGGTTACAACAAAGATGTAAAGTGAATTTGTAAAAAAGAATAAAAAATTAAATAAAAAACTTAAAGCAATTATTTTGTGTAATTATAGTGCAATTATCAATATTTAGAAATTAACATGCTGATTCATTATTATAGCTTAATCTACAAATCCTTTAGACTTCCTGTATTAGCTCAGTGATGTCTCTACAACAAAGACATCAGCAAACCATGTGTCCTGTTTAGTCTCTTCCTGCTATCTGAAGATGCACCATAGTCTTTCTGTATTTCTTTCTTTGATTTTTTAGATAACATTTGTTGTAATTCACTGCTTTAAATTATTTTAGAATCCACATATATATTTAAATAAAATATGATAACTTATTTAGGAGGTTAAAATATAGTTAGAAGTAATATATACAACATTTAGAATTTGACCTGTAATAGCAAATATTATAAAGGTTTCTATTTTCTATGTGAAGACAGTTTATTCTTTTTTTTTAACTATCCTGACATAACTGTCTTGATAACTTTTGAAGACAGTCAAATTAGAAGTAAAATATTGTAATTTGATTTATTAAAGTAGTAATATTTTACAACTATATATTTAAGTTAGGCATATTTAATAGGAATGATGTTTTGAAACTTAAAAAATATCCCCCAGGTATCCTGTTTCAGGCCTAAACTAATTTTCTGCAGCAGCCATGCAGACCTCAGTACCTGGATAAGAGATGGTACTGCTGAACCACTGTCCTCTCCAGCCCTCAGTATCAGCCCGTCAGCTGCCATGGATGAGCTATGGTGGTGGCAACGAGTGTGAAAGCAATGTCGAAAGCATGACTGCAATGGACAAAGAATATGACATTATGGAGTAAGACAGGCCCTTGGCCTCCAGGCCAGATGGTAGCATGGATCCACCAGAGCTATAAATGACACTACTCGCCCTTCTTGGGAGAAAGGAGAGCTTGGACCTATAAGCAAAGCATTTGTGCCTGTGAGCCTCTGATGGCTGGCACCAAGGGTCATTGGATTTTTCCCACTGATACCCTCCCTTGCAATAATATCACCCTGAGTCTTAGCAACAGCAGGATAGCAAAGATTTGTCTCAGCGACAGTCCAATATTCATGCTGCTTCAGAAACCAGAATCCTTGAGCAAGACCAATGACTCATTGCAATGAATATATTTGCATGTAAACCTACCTGGATGAAAAAAAAATATACTGTGTGACATACCACAATTTGCAATGTCACTTCAATGAACAAATATGTGGTGGAGAAGTGGAAAGATGGAGGAAGTTAGCTGATATGTACTGGAGAGAGCCAGAACAAGAGATGGCATAGCAGTGACAGGTGTGAGAGAAGGCTGCAGTGGAGAGGAAGCATGATGTTGCTTATAAGGAATAGCCTGGTGCTGTGCAGCAGCCTGGGTCCCATGAGGGTTCTGTCCCTAAACATGATGACCAGCCATACAAATGCTCTGGCTCTGAGGAACTACAGGATTCTAAGATAAATGTTCATATTCTGGATTGGACCTCCTTGAAAGGCCTCTAGGGACCATGCTGCAGCCAGGGGACATGCTACTGCCATGGTCCATGCTGTTGCCCCATGCTGTGTTGATGCGCACAGTCCAAGTGGACATTTGTGGTCTGTACTGCCACCAGAGGCCATATTGATGTCCATGGCCTGTGTTACCACCAGAAGCCATGTTAGTGTTTATGGTCCTACTCTGGCCAGGGACAGTATGGATATCTATGTTCTGTGCTGTCACCAGAAACTTTGTGGATTCTTATGCATTGGTATTGATGACTGCAGACTCACAGTTGAGAATAAAAGACAAAGAAGGCTTCTGTGATACTCTCTTCCCTCTCCCCTCCCCCCCAAAAAAAGAAACAATCTAGACAGGAATCCACTGAAGAGAAGTCTTGTTATATTAATTTTATTTATTTCACATACTGACTCCAGTTTTGCCATCCTTCACTCCTTCCTGTCCCCTTCTCACCTCCCCCAACCCCATCCCTACCTCATTCATTTCTTTTCCGAAAAGGGCTGGTCTCCATGGATATCAACCAGCCATTTGTATCAACTTGCCTTAAGACTAGGCTCTTCATTTTTTTCTTCTAACAAATTTACTGTGTCTGAGGTCTTTGATCCACTTGGACTTTAGTTTTATGCAGAGTGATAAATATGGATCTATTTTCATTTTTCTGCATGTAGACATCCAGTTGGACCAGCACCATTTGTTGAAGATGCTGTCTTTTTTCTATTGAATGGTTTTGGCTTCTTTGTCAAAAATCAAGTATTCATAGGTGTATGGGTTTATTTCTGGGTCTTCTATTCGATTCCATTCTGTTTCTATGCCAATACCATGCAGTTTTTATTACTATTGCTCTGTAGTATAGCCTGAGGTCTGGGATGGAGATACCTCCAATTGATATGTTGCTGGACAGGATCGATTTATCAATTCTGTTTTTGTTGTTGTTGTTGTTTGTTTGTTTGTTTTTCCATATGAAGTTAAGAATAGTTCTTTCAAAGACTGTAAAAACTTGTGTTGGTATTTTGATGGGAATTTCATTGAAACTGTAGATTGCTTTTGGACATTTTCACTATGTTAATCCTACCAATCCATGTGCATAAGGAAGAGCCTTGACCTCATTGGCACAGGAGACAACTTCATGAACAGAACACCAACAACACAGGCCATAAGATCATCAATCAATAAATGAGATCTCATGAAACTGAAAAGCTTCTGGAAAGCAAAAGTCACTGTCATCAGAACAAAACAATACCCTACAGATTGGGAAAGGATCTTCACCAACCCTATATCTGACAGAGGGCTAATATTCAGAATGTATAAAGAACTCAAGAAGTTACAAAGCAACAAAACAAGTAATCCAATTTTAAAAAAAATGGTGTGCAGAGCTAAACAGAGAATTATCTGTAGAGGAATATTGAATGGCAGAGAAACACTTAAAGAAATGTTCAAAATCCTTAGTCAAATAAAAAAGACCCTGAGGTTTCACATTATACCCATCAGAATGGCCTAGATTAAAAACTTAAGTGACGATACATGCTCGAGAGGCTGTCGAGAAAGGGGAACCCTCCTCCAATGCTAGTGGGAATGTAAACTTATACAACCACTCTGGAAATCAATCTGGCACTTTCTCAGACAATTAGGAATAGTGCTTCTTCAAAATCCAGCTATACCACACCTAGGCATATATCCAAAAGATGCTCAAGTACACAACAAGGACATTTACTCAACCATATTTGTAGCAGATTTATTTGTAATAGCCATAACCTGTAAACAACCCAAATGCCCCTCAATTGAGGAATGGATACAGAATTGTGGTACTTTTACACAATGGAATACTACTCACCAATTAAAAACAAGGAAATCTTGAAATATGCAGGCAAATGGTGGGAATAGAAAAAGATCATCCTGAGGGAGGTATCCCAGGAGCAGAAAGACACACACAGTATATACTCACTTATAAGTGGATATTAGACATATAATAAAAGATAAACATACTAGAATCTGCACACCTAAAGAAGCTAAGCAAGAAGGTGGACCCTGGTAAGATGACCAATCCTCACTCAGAAAGGCAAATGTGATGGACATCAAGAAATGGAGAAAACAGGGAACAGGACAGGAACCTACCTACCACAGAGGTCCTCTGAAAGACTCTAAGCAATATGGTAGGTATCAAAGCAGATGCTGAGACTCATAGTCAAACTCTGGGTAGATTGCAGGGAATCTAATGAAAGAAATAGGAGATAGAAAGCCCTGGAGGGGACAGGAGCTCCACAAGGAGAGCAACAGAACAAAAAATCTTGGCCCAGGGGTCTCTTCTGAGACTGATACTCCAACCAAGGACCATGCACAGATTTGACCCATGGCAGCTCAGTGTCCAAGTGGGTTTCCTAGTAAGGGAAACAGGGCTGTCTCTGACATGAACTCAGTGGCTGGCTCTTTGATCACCTCCCTGTGATGGGGGCGTAGCCTTAACAGAACACAGAAGAAGACAATGCATCAGTCCTGATGAGACCTGATAGGGTATGGTCAGATGGAGGAGGAGAAGCACCTCCCCTATTAGTGGACTTGGATAGGGGCATGGGAGGAGATGAGGGATGGAGAATGGGATTGGGAGGGAATGAGGGAGGGGCTACAGCTGAGATACAATGTGAATAAACTGTAATTAATATAAAAAAAGAAAACACAAAACAAGAATATTTGCCTCTGAAAACTATTATCAGCAGAGAATCATCCTTGAACTCTTTGTTTTATAGTTGCAGTTTTAGGAACAGCTTAGTGGAGGATGATACACATAATACACAGAGCCTCCCCCTCTTTCAAATGCTCACACCACATGAAAGGTTTGGCTGGCAGAATTCCCTAGGATGGCAAAAAATTGTTTGAATCATGTTTTTAGAGTCCTCTTTCTAACAGCCAAGGTTTTCACTTATCTAAACATCTTTCCTTTCCCAAGGCAGTCTTTGCTTGACTCAGTTTTAGTTCTTGTGCTCTTTAGTTCTTTGTTTGTCTTTCATATCAAAACTCCACACTTCTGTGAATAATCTGGGATTAGGAAATGTCAACAGAGGAACTGCCTTTAACAGATTGGCCAGTTGCTTAATGATTAACATTGAGGGCCCAGCTCATGGTGCATAGTTATGGCAGTCAATGGGTTGTTTGGCCTTGATTAGATGAAAAAGCAGACTGAGCAAGCCATGAGGAATAAGCCAATAAGCAACATTCCTTCATAGCCTCTGCATCAGCTCCTGCTGCCAGGGCTCTTCCTTGAGTTCCTACCTTTGACTTCCCTGCATGAGGAGTTGTAAACTGTAAGGTGAAATAAACCCTTCCTCTGAAAGCTGCTTTCAGTCATGGTGTTTTTCACGGCAATAGAAATAGAATTAAGACAGTCCTCTTTCTTAACCTTCTTAAAAGCTCATCAGGACTTAGCACATTGCTAAATGCTTATCTGATGAGTAGGGGAGGGAGGATTCGGGAAGATGGAGGGGGCATGGGAAAGGGAGGAGAGGGGGAGAGTATGATCCGGATGGAAAGAGAGAGAGAGATAGATAGAGAGATAGATAGAGAGAGAGAGAGAGAGAGAGAGAGAGAGAGAGAGAGAGAAAGAGGAACGTAAGGAAGGAAGGAGGGAAGGAAGGAAGGGAAGGAAGGAATTAAGGAAGGAAGGAAGGAAGGAAGGAAGGAAGGAAGGAAGGAAGGAAGGAAGGAAGGAAGGAAAAAAGAAAGATCTTTAGTTGCAGTTTTAGCAAAAACCCTGCTCAGGGCACCCAGCAAAAGCTCCTCTACGATCTGTGTTTGCATCTCTCAGAAAAACAGAACTTCGTAGTCTATTAATTGGAGCTCTCTACAGGAAAAGAACTAAATATATTTTAAATTGAAATTTATTAGATTGGCTTATACAGTATGGGCTAGGTAGTCCAACAATGGCCATAGGCAAAGTAGAGAGCCTCTCAGTCCATAAGGCTCAGTAGCTGCCCCCTGCATAAGACTGGGTGCCCCAGCAGTCCCAACTGGGTGTTAAAGGCATGGGGGTTTTACTGGAGAGCTGTTTGCTGCTTAGAAGCCCTTGTCAGGAGGCTGAAGAATGTGGGTTCTGATGTCAATGAAAGATAGCAATTGAAGTAACACTGATAGCTATGAGATAGACACACTCACAGGAAAACAGTAAAGTCAGGCTGGTGACAATTTACTCCTGGAGCACTCACTTTATATCTGTGCTTCTACTAAAAGATGCTGCCTGCTATGGGGAGGGTCTTCTCTCTGCAGTTAAATATTCTGTTCAATGCCTTTAGGACCTGAGCAAAGGCCTGTCTCTAAGCTGATTACAGATCTCTCATCAAGCCAACTATTAAGATTAATCAACTTGGGCAAGTGAGATGGCTCAGGAGATGCAAACACTAACCACCAAGCCTATTGACCTCAGTAGGATGCGCAGAACACATGAAAGACAGATGAGGGTCCCTCAGATTGTCCTCTGATCTTTGCATGCGTGCTCTAATCCCATTTCTTATTTTACAGGCACAGACCCGAGATACCTTGCTCTGTTTAGATAGTACATTGAACCCAAGCACACTAGTAACCAAATAAATCCCCTGCCCTATTATAAATCTGTTATACAGAACTGTGATTTGTGCCGTTCAAAACTGAAGAGATATTTGATTGTTCTTAAGAATAAGATGCACGTTTGTAGTGAAGGGTAATTTGTAGTTCCAGAGTTTATCATGGTACAAGCCAGACATACAATAAAATGCCGGGCTGCCACACAGAGTCTATAGGCACAAAAAACGAAGGAATGCTGACTTCGTGTACTTAAATCATCAGCTCTTATTCACTTTCTATCAAGGCAGACAGATTTTCTAAAAAGATCAGCCCTCACCCACTCATCTCTTTAGCTGGTTATTTTTCCACATGAAAGGAAAATATTATCCCTGGATATTCCCAGGAAGGTCTGAAATAGTAAAAACAAATGCAAAATACTTTGGTAGGTGGTCCCAGGAACAGTTCTGGACACCTAGATCCCCAGAACTACTTTGTGGTGGGCGCATAAACGATCAATATGTTAATACGAAAGAGGCAGAGGCTTCTGATTCCAGTTGAAGTCCAAGGTCACAGAACTGACAAACGCTGAACTGGCCAAATATGCAGGGTCTGTGGTTCAGAAATATACCAGATGGTCCTTGTCCTGACAGCCTGACCTCGGGACAAGCACAGGAATGAAATGAGAGCTGCAGATACCTGTGAATTCTTACTCACTGACTTTCAAGGTAGAAAAACTCATAAAACATTCAACATGTCAGCCTGGGCCTCTGGCTTGTTTGGAAAATACAAAATAAATTTCAATGGGATGTGATTTGTTTGAGGATGCTGTGAATAATCTAATCTGCTATTTCAAATAAAATTTAGATTTAAGAGGTGTTTTACTATTCTATTTTGAGAGTGCCCGGGGCTCCTGCTGAGTGTATTACACATCGCATTACATTAAGGTCAATTAACATTGTGAGGGTTTTTTTTTTTTCCTTAATAATGCGATGGAGCTGCAAATTTGTGATTAAAATCCTATCTGTTAGTACAAAAGAAGGGAAGTATTTCTAGACAAGCTCTAATTATGATGGAGGTTGCACCATGAGGTCCCATGGGTCACAACCTGTCCTAAATCCCTGAATTTTCTAATAAATATTTGCTGAATAACTTTTCACGTGGGCTCCAATTGGCAGAGGTGACTTCTGTATCAGTGATACATGCTTGGACTTTGGATCAAAGTGGGCAACTGCCAACTGCATGCAAGAAAGTACTCTTTCCAAAAACTTGACAGCTTATCATGTATTTCCTCCAGATTGAGAGGGGAGTGGTTGTGATGAGGGTATGAGAACACAGGATGAGAAAAGGGGGAGGCTCTGCCATCATCTAGGTTTTCTTTTTCTGTTGCTATTACTGAATACCTGAGACTAGGCAGTTTATAAAGGATAACAGCTTATGCTGGTTCATGATTTGGGAGTCTATGAAATCCAAGAAAAGACAGCAAGATCTGATGGGCAATTTGTACTACTTTGATTCATAGTAGAGAAATGGAACTGTGTTCAGGAGAGTGAAAGGTCCTGCCAGGATGGCTTCATGACAGTTCACTGTAGTAAGACCTGATCCAAACTAAGGAGAATGATATTAATACATTCTTAAAGGTAGAAACCCTGTGATCTAATAACTTCTTCATGGTCCAACCACCTTCCAATATAATTAACTTGAAAACCAAACAACATGTGTTTTGGTAAGAAAAAAACAAACAAATAGTTGAACCATGTCAAAGGAAAAGAACGCAAAGGTGGGTGTTGGACAGACCTGAGTGCTGAATAGCAACTGTCACTTATAATTTGTAAATTTGTACATTTGTGAAGGAAAGTGAGTGAGCTTCTTAATTCTCTTCTATACAGAAATAATGATATTTTGTTACTTTTGGATTTTCTAGCAGAGAAATGAGAGTGGACAATAACCTGTCTATGCAAGGGACTAAAATAGTAGATGGTGTTCAAAGAATCAACAACTGTCACCTGAATGGGTCATAATGGTTAGTTATTATTATTGATTTCATACAACCTATGAAGAAGTCTCAATGGGGAATTATCTAGATGAAGCTGGACAATGAGAGCATGCCTAAGAGGAGATTTCTTAACTAGGTGAATTGAAGTCGGAAGAGCCACACTAAATGCGGACTGCAACATTTCATGTTCTGGATTTCTGGCTGAATGAAAAGAAGAGAGGGAGCTGATCACTGACAAGCATGCATTGAGTCATTGCCCTTTGACCTTGTCTATGTAGATGTGACTGGAGGCTGCATGTTCTTGCACCCTTGACTTCCCTGAAATGGTGGGCTGTAACTTGGAATGCTAAGCCAAATAAATCTTTTCTCATCTCAATGAGCATTGTCTGGGGATTTTCTCATAGCAACAGGAAAGGAATCCAGGACATAACACTACCCTTTTCTCAGGAGGAACATGGGCATAATTTTTGTCAGGTAGCTGTTATTTATTGTGTTTTGTTGAAAACATAAATCTGAAGCTAAGTCATTCAGAAAGTAGTGGTTAAATACATTATTGTATAGCAGACAACAGTTGTTATCATCAAAGTCAGAGTTTCCTGTGGCTTAAGTGAGAAATGTTTCCCATGAGCTCTTATGTTTGAACAATTGGTCCCCAGTTGGTGTTGCAGTTTGGGGAGGTTTTAGAACCCTTAAGAAATATATCTTTCCTCAGGGAAGTTCATCATTGAAGGTAGGCTTGGAGGACTTACAGCTTTGTCCTACTTTCTGTTCTCTGTCTCCTGGGTGTGGAATGAAAATATGGTCAGGAGCTTCTTGCTCTTGCTATTGTTCCTTGCCTTTCCCACCATGACAGACTCTATTCCTCTAGAATCTTTTTTGTTTGTTTGTTTGTTTATTTTGAGACAGGGCTTCTCTAAGTAACCTTGGCTGCCCTGGACTCCATTGTAGATCAGGCTGGCTTGGAATTCAAGGAGATCTGTCTGCCTCTGCTTTCCCAAGTGCTGGGATTAAAGACAGGTCCACCATGCAGGGCTTCCTCCAGAATCTTAAGCCAATATAAACTCTTTATTCCCTAAGCTGTGTTTGAGTACAGTGTTACTGATGATATTAATCATCAATCAAGATAATTCATCACAGAGCAACAGAAAACTAGAGTTGTTAAATATAATAATAATAATAATAATTAATAATAATAATAATAATTGCATCTGACAGACACATTGAGGCATTCTCTTCAAGGATAATTGTATTTAGGTGCCCTGACCTGCTTTGGACTGTAAGCAAGAAGTGCTCAAGTGAGTATCTTGAGCACTCTGACTTTCCCAGCTCAGCAGCTGCTGCTAAGATTTTTCCTGATAGAAAATTGCAGTCTTCTGCAAAACAATGTTTAATCAGAACTTTCTGAAGCAGGAAGAAAACCACTCACCTTTCACTACTTTTCTAGTTTCATTCTGTTGTTATGACAAACAGCACGGCCAAAAGCAACATAGGGGAGTGAAGAGTTAGCTTCAGATAATAGTATATTACAGAGGTAAGTCAGGACAGGACTCAAGGCAGCAGCCTTGAGGAGAAACCACAGATTAGTGGGGCTTATTGATGTGCTCAGTGCCTCATGTTAAGCCTACCTTCTTATATAGCCAAGGAGAACCTAAGGATGGCACCACTTCAATGGAATAGGCATTTTCATATCAATCATTAATCAAGAAAACCTATCCCGGACACAGCAGCCCTCCAACTTGAGAAGTTATTCAGTTGAGGTCTTATCTATTTAGTATTAATTTGACAATAATAACTAACCAGGACAATGTCTGATGGAGAAGAGATGCTTGGAATGCCTGCCTTAAACAGAGTCAGCTTAGGAAATCTTTACCCTCAATGTCTCTCAAATTAGAACTGAAATGGGGAGAATTAGTTATGGTTTCTAATGTTCAACTCACACACTTGCCTCCATGTAGAGCACTCTTATTTCAGAACATGGCTGTCCTGGCAGAAGTTTATATCCAAAGACCTTCTAGGTCTGTGCGATTAAGCAGGAATCCATAGACACATTTAATTTAAGAAACAGAGGCAAGCCGAGCTGAGTTCAAAACCAGCCCGGTATAGACCAAGTTTCCAGCAATGAAAAGCTAAGTCCAGTCATGGTGATACACCCCTTTAATACCAAACAATGAAGGCAAACTAGTTTGTAGAAGGAAGCACCCATGTTTGAAAGTGATGTTTAGTTGAGAGGCAGAAAAAGTAATGAATCGAAAAATATTTGACAGATTAGAATACATTCAACTCTCATAAGAGAGGAAAACAAAGCTTCTTAATGGGTAATGCAGAGAGGTAGTTTTACCAGAAGAGTTTTACAGAGAGAGTTTGAATGAGAGAACAAGCTAGACACAAGGGAAGACAGAAAAAGCCAAATAATGAGAAGGAGCCAGGAGATTAGGAAAGAGCACTGAAGTTAGTTTGAAGCCAAGCAAAGCAATTCAGAAGCCAAGAGAGCAGCCAGATTGAATTAGTCAGTTGGGAGAGCATTTGAGCCAGAACAGCTGAGTTGAACCAGCCAGCTAGGAGCCCAGAAAGGAGAAGAAAGGGGGAGCTTATTAAGGAGTAAATCACGGAAGCTGAAAACATTCTAGACCTTGGCCAAATTGTATGGAGGCTAGGAGCTTCCAGGACCAGGCCTAGGTTAGCAGAAGGAGGCAGTAAGCCTCAAAGTCAACAACTGAAACAGCCAGATAATAGTTTCTTTTACACATTCACTTGTGCATGTACCTCGTTTTCATTTGAGTTCTCAATGAGTGCTGGGGTTAATAGCTGCCTTAGTTTCCAAGTAAAATGATGGGTTTTACACACCAGGAAGCAGGCTGTTAGATCCATGCACAATATTTAAAGAAAGAGAATTGCATGAATACTGCCACCTACCAGCATGCATGAGGCCCTGGGATAAACCCTTAGTACAACATAAACCAGGCATGATGACATATGTGCCTGTAATTCCAGTGCTTGTAGGTGAAGGCAAGAACAATAGACATTCACAGTTACTCTCACCTTTATATACATACATAGTTCAAGTCAAGCCTGGGCCACATGAGATCCTGTCAAACAAATAAATAAATAGATGACAGATAGATAAAGAAATAAATGAATGAATACACATACACACATGCACACACACACAAGTAAGAGATAGGGGAACCAGCAGGCCTAGTATTAACTTCAACTTGGAAAGAAACAGACAATAGAATATGTGTGTGTAGGGTTGTTTTATTTTGAATTATTTTTTTTAAGTAGAACACTGGAGAGATGGTCCAGAGATATCTGTACTTGCTAGTTTTGTAGAGGCCTCGTGTTCTGTTTTCAGTACATGCTGGATAGCTCACAGTTATCTATAACCCCAGCTCTAGAAAATCCAATGAACACTTCTGGCCTCAGAAAGCATTTATAGTCTCTCTCTCCTTCTCCCTCTCCTTCCTTTCTCGGCCTCTGATACATACACACAAATATTTTTTTAATTGAAAAACTAAATCAACAAACAAACAAACAAACATACACGTTCACACATATATACATTCATACAGACAGACAGATAGACAGACATAAAAAGTAGAGTCCAGGAGACCAGAAAAAAAAAAAAAAAAGGAGAGAGGATATCCCAGATAGAAAAAGGAAGTAGTTCTGGTGTTCTCTTTTATAGTAGGAGGAAAATAGGTGCCGGTCCCTATGTATCTTGAAATAGCTAACAGAAATGCTTTAAAATGAACTGGCTATAAAGAAACAGCAAGTATTCAGGGTAATAAATATGCTAATAGCATAGTGGACACAGTGAAGCTTTATAGTACACATTGTACACAATTCATAAGGCTTAGTGATAGAGCCACATACTACCTCCCATAAATATGTGAACTTATTTCCAATCATTAGATAAATACATAAAAAGGAGGCAAAGAGATGTCTTTCTGGTTAAGAGCAGTTGCTGTTACAGAGGACCCAGGGTTGTTACCTGAACTCACATTGCTTCTCACAACGATCCAGTTCTAAGGCCTCTGGTGTCCTTAGTTCTGTCCTTTATTAACACAGAAAGCACAGGATGCATGGCTACACATGCAGGAAAAAACATCCATACAAGTAAAATAAATAAATAAAATAAAAGGAATGAATAAAAAGGGGCTAAAGAAATGTTCGGCAGTTAAGTGTGATTGCTGCTCTTCCAGGATACCTGAATTTGCTTCTAAACAACCATGTTCAGTGGCTTACAACTGCCTCTGACTACAGATGCTTTCTTTCAAACTTTACAGGCACACACTCATGTGCACCCACACACCCACACACCCACCCACCCACACACACACACACACACACACACACACACACAGATGCATACAACTTTATAAAAATTTAACATATCTAAGCTAACTCGTACAGCATAGAGCACATGCTGGTCTCCCTCTGTATCATGCCTGCTTGCTCCTTGTCATGGCCTCCTCTTTGCTTCCTTCCTTTTGCAGACTGTTTATGATGCGGCTCCTCCAGGCCATTCTTTGCAGCCTGTCTTCTGCAGTAAAAGAGTAACATAACATGAGACCCTGAGGCCTATCAGTCACTCATGAATGAACTGTCACCTTCCCCTACCCTTTCTAGGGTTCACACTGGATGTGATCTGAGGTGTGGTCAACAGAGCATAAATGTACATAGTGACGGGAAGGAGTATTATCATAAAGAGGGACAAATGGCTGAGAGTGTCACTCAGTTGGTTGCAAGTAGACAGCCCTGAGTTTTATCTCAGCACTTTATAAATGGGAAATGGACCATGCTTACTACCCCAAGACTGGGCATATAGTGGCAAAAGGACCACATGCTTAAATTTTTCTTTGCCTCCATAGCTAGTTTACATCTTACCTGGGATAAATGAGAACCTATCTGAAAAGGATGGAGGTGACCTAACACTATTTGACCTGACGTGGAGAAGTGGGGATTTCATACGAGAGCAAGGAATCAGAGACTGATTCAACTAACTCAACACCGAGGGGCTAGGTTCCTGTTTTGAAAGGATAGTTTTGATTATCCCACAGAAGACTCATCTGGGAACCATATATGCTGTGCAGTGAGGGCATCAATCTAACAAATGGGCGAAGACATGCTGGAACTACAATGTTGCTCTTAGAAGATGTGCAGAGGAGAGTGTCCTGAAGTTTGTGTGAAGACATGCATGCATGCATGCTTTCTCCTTTGGCAAAATAACAAAATCACTCTATTACCTAGTTGTATCTGACACATGGCTGCAAGACATAAACCATCTGTAAATCAACAGTTTTACCTTGGTTTCTTGTGATATTCTAGTATTTTACCCATCACTTTACTATAACAGAAGTACACTCTATTCATATAAGCACCTGAAATTTCACATATAAAATCACAGAGCTGAAGGCTGGTGAGCTGTCTCAGTTGGTAAAATACAAGCATAAGAACCCATGTTTGATCATCAGAACCAATGTTTAAAGAGAAAAGCATAACCAGATAATGTGTCCTTGTAATTCCAGTTCTGAAAAGGTAGATATGGGTTGATCTTTGAGGCTCAGTGACTAGCTTGTATTGCTGAATCAATAATTCCCAGGTTTAGTAAGAGACCCTGTATCAAAAATAAAGGTATAAAATGACCAAGTAAGATACCGAATGTCTACTTCTTGCCCCCACATATATGCTTACACATGGGTTAGCACACACACACACACACACACACACACAGAGAGAGAGAGAGAGAGAGAGAGAGAGAGAGAGAGAGAGAGATAAGACATCAGAGAGGTGAAATATGCCAAGAATCTGTGTGTTTGCACACACGCCTTCAGCAAGAGCTCCCATCTGACTACTTACCTTATTAATTTTCACATTACTCATTTGAAGCAAGGTCAAACAAAGTATCTTCTTCACTATCTCTGAGATGAAACCATGAAGGCTGAGACAAGCAGGCTAAATAATACATGCCGTCTTGGTGCTTTGGATAGTGCTGTAGATGAGCGCTTTCAGGGAAGCCCCCAGGGACACAGAGGTGTAAGCGAAAGAGACACTAGTAGTCACTTAGAAAACCACAAGCTAAAGAGAATGATGAAGACAAAAATGGAAGTGCACCCCTGTATCTGATTTGCTAAGAGCCACATAAATGGTAGAAGCAATTTAAACTCTCATTATGTGGACAGCCAAATCTAAAGTGACATTATCCACAAGACAATGAGCCCTGCATACCTTCTGATTCCAAAGAAGGCCCATAGCTGTGTGTAGTTTATGAATATATATCTGAGTATTAAGGCATTAGAATATAAAGAGATACATATATTTATTCATTGTATATAAATAAGTATATAAATACACATATCTCAGTGAGTCACGATAGGTAGAAGTGTACATATACTCATGCACATGTATATATATAAAGCACACATCAGTGTGTGGGATGCTATTTCTCTCTTAACATAACCAAATTTAAATATCAATATATACCACATTTATGTATTCTCGCATGTTTCTAAGTATCTGTATCATCTTCTATAGAGTGATATTTATTGAAAAATTTATGTTCAGTTTCTATTACTTCTACCAAAGTGTATATATGTAGATATATATATATATATATACTTTACCAAAGTGTATATATATATAAATTACTTCTACATATATATATATATATACACATGTATATCTATTACGTCTTGTGTAGAAGTAACAGAAATATATGTACAAATATAAGTACAAAATATATGTACAAATATGTATGTACATATATATTCTATTACTTTTACTAAAGTATGTATATATATTCATTTTTATACATATATATATATATGAAATACTGTTGTCGGATGCTTTTCAAATCCATTATTACCTGTGATCCAACTCAGAACACATAAAGATGCTTATACTTCTGTGTTCATTGCTGCACTGTTCATATCTGTTTTAGTTTGGATGAGAATGGCCTCCCATAGGCTCATGTATTTTAATGGTTGATCTCCAGTTACTGGAACTCTTTTGCAAGATTAGGATTTATAACCTGTGTCACTGGAGTTGGGATTTGAGGTTACATTACTGGTTGCTCCCTGCTGCCTGTTTGTGGATCAGGATGTCAGCTGTTGACTACGGCTCCAGCAACATGCCTCTCTGCCAGTGGCCACTCTCCCTGTAACTAAGACAATATCCAAGATGTGGAACCAGCATAGATACCTATACACAGAGGAGGGGTTAAAGAAAATATGCTATAACATATCACACACACAGACACACACGCACACGCACATACACACACATGCACATTCTGGAAATGTAAGTGGCAATACTGGAACGATAAAAAGGGTCAAAAGAAGAAAATAGTTATGAATATGAATAAAATATAGGATGTACATGCAATATTATCATTCTAAAATTACACATTCATTAAAAGGTAAACGGAAATCTCTGTTCACTATTTTATCAGAACTCTGTGTGGATGGCAGTCCCTTGGTGAATGAAAGTTCTTATTTACCTAGCAGTGGTATAGCTGGGTCTTGAGGAAGCACTATTTCTAAATGTCTTAGAAAGCGCCAGATAGCTTTCCAGAATGGTTGTACCAGTTTACATTCCCACCAGCAGTGGAGGAGGGTTCCCCTTTCTCCACAACCTCTCCAGCATGTGTTGTCACTTGAGTTTTTCATCTTGGCCATTCTGATGGGTGT
>REGO01000381.1:1726525-1738872 GCA_010120015.1 Rhombomys opimus | reverse complement strand
ACAATTTTCTTGATAGATTCCATGTATCAAATCCGAATCAAGATTAGGTAAATAAATTAAATAGTCCTAATATCCCCTAAGAAATAGAATCTGTCATCAAAAGTCTCTTATAAAAATATATATATATATTTTTCAGTGTTTCAGTGCAGAATTCTACGAGACCTTCAAAGAAGAGCTAACTCTTCACTTATTCCACAAAATAGAGAAGAACAGTACCAACATCACTCTATAAGGCCACAGTCACCTGGAGACCTAAACTGCATAAAGACCCAACAAAGAAAGAAAATTTCAGACCAGTTTCTCTTATGAACATTGACACAATTCTACCAGTTAAAAATCAGATAACCTGATTTCCGTGTTTTTAATTGCTGATTAGTATTCCATTGTGTAAATGTACCACAATTTCTGTTTCCATTCTTCAGGTGAGGGACATCTGGGTTGTTTCCAGCTTCTGGCTATTACAAATAAAGCTGCTTTGAGCATGGTTGAACAAATGTCCTTGTTGTGTACTTGAGCACAATTTGGATATATGCCTAGGAGTGCTGTAGCTGGAGCGTGAGGAAGCCCTATTCCTAATCATCTGAGAAAGTGCCAGATTGATTTCCAAAGTGGTTGTACAAGTTTACATTCCCACCAGCAATTGGAGGAGGGTTTCCCTTTCTCCACATCCTCTCCAGCATGTATTTTTGTCACTTGAGATTTCGATCTCTGCCATTCTGATGGGTGTAAGGTGAAATCTCAGGGTCATTTTCATTTGAATTTCCCTGATGACTAAGGATGTTGAGCATTTTCTTAAGTGTTTCTCTGCCATTGATACGCCTCTATAGAGAATTCTGTTTATCTCTGTACCCCATTTTTTAATTAGGTTACAAGTTTTGCTTACTGCTTAACTTTTTGAGTTCTTTATGTATTCTACATATAAGTCCTCTGTCAGATATAGGGTTGGTGAAGATCCTTTCCCAATCTGTAGGCTGTCATTTTGTTCTGTCGACAGCGTCCTTTACTTTACAGAAGCTTTTCAGTTTCATGAGGTCCCATTTATTGGTTGTTAATCTTAGAGCCTGTGCTGCTAGTGTTGTTCAAGCTTCTTCCCCACTTTTTCTTCTAACAGGTTTAGTGTGTCTGGTTTTATGTTGAGGTCTTTGATCCATTTTGACTTTAGTTTTGTTCAGGGTGATAACGATGGATCTTTTTACTTTTTTCTACATGTAGACATCCAGTTAGATCAGCACCATTTGTTGAAGATGCTCAACATTTCCTCCTCCCGAGGGTTCCCTTTGGAGCCTTGGGGCCTTCCTAAGGGGAAACCTCCCCTGTTTGCTCCATGGATTCCCATGTGATCCTTTGGTCCTCCAGAAACCTCCTGATCCACTAGGAACTCCATGAAGTGGTGGAGGCATTCCTCTCTTCTCACGAGGTGGTATGCCGCCCCACGTGCCATTCACTGGCAGCTTTTTTCGGGGAAGAGAAACTTTCAAGTTGGCTTCCCTAAAAATCTTTCCCAACAAACCATTCCATGGTAGCCTTGGCAGTTGGTAGATCTTCATGGGACACTATGGCATCACCCTTAGTCTTTCCTGTTTCCTTATGTGGGTACATATGGATCATAGGCTGCCCATTTCTATTGTTAATCTTGACAACCCCACACTGCTTAAAGAAATCTGCCAGATCATCCAGAGTCACATTGTCGTCTAATAGTTGCACATACATTGCACTGTTGTCAGAGTCTTCTCTCCAGTGCTCATTCCATCATGTCCTCCTCTCGACCCACCTCTGTGAATGCCTCCATGATCAATGGGTAAAAGCGCCTGTTGTGAAAACATGAGGATCTGTGTTTGAAGGTTTAGCACTCATGTGAAAATAGAGGTACTATGGGAGCTGGTAACAGGTACATAGTTATGACACTGGCTGTTAACTATCTCCAGGCTCAGTGAGAGATCCTGTCTAAAGAAAATGGATGGAAAGTAAATGATAATGACATTCCAGGCCTTCTTCCCTCTAGTTTCTGAATGCATAGGAGTACACATCTGAACATGCATTTACATGCATATACATGTATGTATGTGCATAGTTAAAAATAAAATAACTGCTATATGAAACTATGAGGGCATGATCGACCTTTGTTGGGTATGTATGTACGTATGTATGTATGTATGTATGTATGTATGTATAACATTTTAATAAATGTGCATTTGCTTTTAGAAAAATGCTTTTAGTTTCAAGAGACATAAATGTAGAGAATAAGTTGAAAACTGATTCGGAGCTGATTTCAGTCAAGTAAACTGCTTGTCATGGAAGCATGAGGACCTGAGTTCCATTCCCATAACCTGTGTAAATAGAACATGGCTCTCCATTACGTGCTTGTGATTCCAGAATGGGGCAGGGATGGCTGTGGTGGCCAGAGGATCCCACTTAGACTCTGGCCAGCCAGTATAGCCCCTTGAGTATTCTGTAGCTTCAGTGAAAGACGAGGTTTCAAAACTAATGTGGAGAACAGCGGAGACAAACACCAGTGCCAGGTTCTAGCTTTTAATGTATAACATGTTCTCTCTCTCTTTTCTCTCTCTCTCTCTCTCTCTCTCTCTCTCTCTCTCTCTTTCACACATACAGAGAGAGAGAGAAAGAAAGAGACAGAGGCAGAGAGACACAGAGACAGAGAAAGAAGGAACCCCACCTGGTCTTTGTGATTTGTTTAGCTGAAAGTTATGCTTAAGTAAACAGATAATGCATCAGCTGGGTTGTGGTCCTAGACAGCATGAAAAAGAGAAATCTTTAAGGACCAGCATTTACCTCTCTCTGACTCCCGACTTCACATACAGTCTGACTATATGACAAGTTGCTTTCCTTTACTGAAGGCATGAGTTCTCCGTAAAAGACTGTATGCTCAAACTATCAACCAGCATAAACACTTCTTTCCTTAAGATTTCATTTTTATTTTATTTAGAGTATTTAATCACAGAAGCAGGAAAAGTAACTAATACAAGACTTTGGTCATTTAAAAGAAACATTCTGTAACATTCAAATTTCCCCATACGTGCAGACTTTGGGGAATGCAATGCAGGCTTCAGTAAATATAACTGGAGAACATAACTGAGCCCTATGGTCCCTAAATGCTTATATAAATCCACTGCTAGAGGCAATTATCATATGGGTTTGTGTTACAATTACCTTTCTCTACTGATTGTCACATGCAAGTATTAGAGCTGGCTTGATATTCAGGGTCATTTTTTTAAATAAAGTAATAAAGCCTTCATACTTTTACACATTTAGACAAAGTGCTGCCGCATCCTGTTGAGAGTTTACCATAGCAACTAACTTTTAGCATCCACCTCTTGGCCTGAAGCAAAACTGTTTATTTTTCAAAAGATTCATATCACTGGGCCTCCATGTGAGAAGTGTGAATTTCTCAGAATACCCTGCACACTCTGCTGCTCCTAAGAGTGTATTCTCATTCTGTAAAAAGCTGTTCTCAGTCTTCAGTGCAAGCTGTGTTCTTCCTGTGGATGGACGGTAGTACCTGGCCTTTTCCTCCCTGACTATTTATATATGCACATGTTAGTTTGGACATCTGTAACATGCCTTGAGCTTTTCAACCAGGCAAAGTGACTTAGGACTGGCACAGTTGCTAGACACAGATGCTCCTGGGATTCTGAGGGGACTTTGTTTCTAAAAGCCACCTTGTAAAATCAAGAGGCAAAAGTAAACTGGCAAAGGTAAAACACCCAAGCTAAAAAGTAAAACAGAAAGTTTGCTATTCTCTCTGAGAAGATGATATTTGCATCTCAGGGCTATCTCTTTGAGGTCCACAAAAGAGCAAGATATGATACTGTGCACGTTGCTATGAGCTAGATGTTGGCTGGTTGCTTTTTCATTCTCTGGGGTTCAAGTTGAAAGGATGTGAGAACACGTTGGCTACTGTAGTGTACCTTAGGTGTCAGAAAGTAATCAAACCATGAACAAACAAACAGTAAAAATACAGGAGGTCTGAGTGGACCTTTCTCCAAGCTTATATGCTGAGTTGGCAGATTCATACACTTGACCTCAAAGAAATTCCATGAAACTGAGATTAAAGTCATATGTCTCCTGCTTTCCAAAGCCATCTGCTTGGCTTTGGAAGGAAAACTAACCTCAGGGAGCATCTTCCCTTGGGCACTCTTTTGCAAATCTCACAGGATCCTTTTGATACATGACTGCCTGTTGTTGACTTTTAAGAAGTCAGTTTTATTTTCAAAACAGTAGCAGGAGGATTCCTATATATTCCAGGCAAGGGGTAGTTTCCATAGTGAATGGGTCCATAGTGATTATGGGTCCAGGAATCCATAATCATGCACTGACAGCCGCTGAGCTGCTCAGTGTTGTGAGAATAAGGAAAACAAAAGGTTTCCTCTGTTCCTGACCTTGATACACTTGAGAGATATTTCAGTGTTTAAAGAACAAAGTTTTGTTGGCTGAATGACCAATTTGAATTAATACAATATTCATGTTTGAAAAAACCTGAAATTTGTATTGAATATTTAAGAAAACAGATTTGAAAGAGTGTGCACAAGGGTGCTTTTGAGTCAGCACTAGATATTTTCACTCTGCTGCTCTGGTTATTCATTGTTGCAGTTTAGATCCTGTTCTAAGCTCTGGTCTGAATGTATTTGCCAACCATTTCCTCTGGGATAGAGTCATAGAGCTCAGACAATGAGTGTGTTCGTCCTTGATTTGTGAATGAATGTGTTTTCCACATTAATGACTTGATTTCTATTACTGTCATTCAGACATTGCTGCCATGCATGAGTTTCTTCTTCTATTCAGAACTCCTAAAACATGCTGAGCACTTGTACAACGCCCTTTATCCTTCCAATCTACATGATCAGGACATGTGCTGGCTTTAGCTCCTTTGTTTCTCATGAATATACATTTGAAAATTCAGGAAATAAAAAGACTAACAGAGGGTGGCAAGATTACTGAGTAGGTGAAGTGCTTCCTGCACAAGCATAATGACTCAGTTTGAATGCCTAGCCCCTAGGAAAGAGCTGAGTATGCACTCATGATCCCAGGACCAGGTAGGTAGAGACAGGAATATCTCCAGGGTTTGCTGACCAGCCAGCCTAACTAATCACTGAGTACTAGGTTTAGGGACATGTCTTACAAAATATGCTGGAGAGTCATAGTGGAAGGACCCAAGATCCAGTTACATGTACAGCTGCACACACACACACACACACATACACACACACACACACACACACACACACACTGGAAAAAATATGAGTAGGAGTTAATACATGGAGGAAACCTGAGGGAGATTAGAAGGAGAAACCAAAGAAAATGAATAAGAAAAATGGTGATATTCACAAATAAATGGAGAACAAAAGAGCAAGTGAGGGGAGGAGGAGGAAATGGAAGAAAAGCCACAAGATAAAACAAACAAACACACAAAATGAAACAAAACAACAACAACATAGCATCAGCAATCTTAAGAGGATCTATCTCAGCACCAGCATATTATTCAGATCTTTCTCCAGACATGTTGGTATAATGTTCTTGTGGAATGTATGTTATTTACCGTTGTTCATTAAAATGCTAATTTTTCTACCCCACTATTTGGTTATAATTTGGACATTGCATTGTGATGTTTATTCTATGCATTACCTGTCTCAAGTTATTGTAAACATGCAACCATTTGTTCTCTGTATTGTCAATGCTGAGCAATGGAGAGAATAGGGTGGGACATCTGGTCTAGATGGGAGGAGAAGGAAGTGAGTGGAAGAAGTAGGAGAGCAGTGATAGGCAGGATAGGACTTGGAACCATGAGGAGAGATGAACCAGATGTAAGATATGATTAAAAGCAAGTATAATGTGGGGAATCTGAATGGCAGGAAACTATGCAAGTTTGGAAATTTAGGATAGAGTAACTATTGTCCAGCACTGTGTCTTATGTTAATTAAATAAATCCTAATCTTTGTGTGGTGATTTGAGTATATAGCTGGTTCAGGAATAACTGCTGCTTAAATAAAAGATAAATCAATATTAAATATTAATAATCAACAAAACAGACATATTCCATGTCCATGTGTATTTACAGATACATTCCCCACTGAAATGATCACTACAGAGAACTTCAAATGAGCAACATCTCTTAAGAGAAATTAGAACCAGACAAGTAGAGGTTCTGGTTACCCGGCTTCACTTCACATAGATTACCTGTTCCAACTTTAGCTTTCAATAATGGGAAGGAGGATGCTTCTCCAGTTAAGCACCTCTTGTCTTGCTGAAAGGATGTGGCCCAAAGAAGTCTACATTTCCTATATGCAGTGGCAGTAACTTCAATAGTAGGGAGAGTAGACTCATCTCCCTCTAATTTACCATCCTGGATCTCTTTCTTAAAAGAATTTTAACAAAGCCACTAAACTTTGTGTCCAAAGAAACCTTCCTTTAACAATTAATTATGCATATATGTATATATATGTATATGAAAGCATGTATGCATAAGTTTTCATTTATATACAAAGGATGCATGTTGTAGAAAAATGCTTATGGAGGTCAGAGTAAAATATACTCAGAAAGTGCAGCTACCTACTTTGTGACAGGTTCTCTTATTGGCCTGGAACTCATCGATTTGGCTTAACTGGGACTAGTGTTTGGCACGCTCAGATTTTTACAAGAATTGTGAGTATGAAATACAGGTTCTTCTGCTTGTAAGGCAAGCACTTTACCAACTGAGCCATTTCTAATCCCTAGGGAAAGTATTCTTAACTTCTTCAACTGTGAGAATCATTGGTCTTGGTGTTGGCATGTAGTAGATGCTTAACAAACATTAACGGAAAAATGATACAAATGTTAACTAATTCATAAGGAGTTAAAATTGTCTTTGATTTAGGATTATATTCACAAATAGTGGTAATTCCCTCCTTGTGAGCTCAATCTTGATTTGATTGTACTGTAAAAAGTTAATTTTTAAAAATTTTTAAAAATTGAGCTGAACTACGTTTAGCTTTTTCTTGGCATTTATATATACCTATCAGAATATCAGTGGTGATTTATAATCCCTTTTAGTCCATATTTTATTCTGTACTAGACATCACGGAAGAATCCACACACATTTCATCAAGCTGAAGACCTTTGGGCACCATGGCTTTAACAATCATAAAGGAGAGACTAGAAAGCTCACAGAGTTCTGGCCTTCAGAGAAGGAATAAATTCAGTTAACAGACTGCAAACAATATTACAGAACCATGTTCCCAAATCAACAAGTTAAAACCTAAATAACAAGACTCCCTTTCATCTTTGGTTTCAAACATTTAAAAAATTATTTTTATTTGGTGTGTATGTGAGGGAGGGGTGGGGGTGTTACATGTGAATGCAGTGTGTGCAAAGACAAGAGAAGGCTTGTCCCCTGGAACTGGAGTTATAAGAAGTTATAACCTACCAATATTCATCCTGGGAACCAAACTTGGGTTCTCTAAGAGAGCAGGAAATCCACTTAACTGCTGAGTCATCACTTCAACCCTTCCTTCACCATCAACAAAAGTAAATGTGTAGATGTTTTTTTTTTTTTTTTTTTTTTTTACATGTATGTTTGTGTACAATATGGCTGCCTGGTGCCTGCAGAGGCCAGAGATGTACCTTGGATATCTTGGAACTGGAGTTGCAGACCACTGTGGGCTGTTATGTGGATGCTGGCAGTTGATCGTGGGTCCTCAGGAAGAGCAGTCAGTGCTTTTACTCAAGTCATCTCTCCTGCCCCTCCCTCATAACCTTATCTTTACATGAATGACAGCAACAACAAAAATGGCTTCCTGAGTGACCTGGTGCTTGCCATCAGTGAGCTTCCAATTGTTCTGTCTTCCTGCTCCAGCTTGAACCGAGGTGTCATGCGTCATAGGCAAGCACAGAACCACATCTCTAGTAATAACCCACATCTTCCACGTGTTTATTTATTGTGTGTGTGCAAAGAGGGCATGTGTAGAGGACTTAAACGACAACTCACCTCTCTACTTCTACCATATGAGTACTGGGGATTGAATTTAGATCCTCAGACTTGGTGGCAAGCACTCTTACCTGCTGATATATCTTTTTATATACTCTTGAGAGAGTTTCATGTGGGCCTACTGACATAGGCCTGTGATCCTAATTACTTCCATGATTGAAACAGCATAATTGCTGGCTCAAAGTTGGCCTGGAAAATGAAGAGAGATCCTGTCAATTTAAAGTGGAGGCTGTCTCCTTGCAGTGACAAAATATAAGATCAAATTATTTAGGAGAATATTTACTTAGGCACACAGTTCCAATCATTGCAGTGGGGAAGGTATTGTGGAATTCAAGGCACTGGAAATTTAAAGAAGAGGCTGCCCATTTCTTTCTATAGCAGGAAGCAAAGAGCTTGGTCTGATAGCAGAGGCCAATATAACCTTCATCTGCCTCTAATGACTTTTGATAACCTTATGTTTCACCTTATTCACAAAGACTATTGTAAGCGACCGCGTAACCGTCTCGCCAGCAAGAAGGCACACGGACGACAGGGTCCTTCTGCAGCAGGCTTTATTATTCCGCAATGAATGGAGGAAGACCCGCAGCCCCAAGATGGCGCTGCTTAAATAAGCCCCGACCGCACTTATGTGACGTGGAGTGACGTGTCATACCCTGATTGACTGCTTACTCGTACCCGTCTGACGGCCCGGGGTGGGGCTGTGGCTTGGTGCGCTTTTGCAAGTGCACATGTGCTCTCAGAGGCTGTTACCAGTATAGAGACTGGATGCCGGCGCCATCTTGTAATGGCGCCTGAACCTCGGCTCTCTACAGACTATATTCCTGAGGAGGTGGAAAGAATGTAACTGAGCCCCAAGGCTTTTTAGCAGGTGTGATATTGAGAACTGGTGGGAGGACAGAAAGCCAGACGGTGTCACATTTCCTGGAACTAGAGTTATGGATGCATCTCTGCAGCCCCTATCACTTACTTCTCTATTGACAGGTACTTGCAGTGTTACTTGGACTCATTTTTGTCTGTCTTAAGTATTTGAAGCAGTTCTTGTCTGGATAGCAGACAAGTGTTTCCTTACAACCTACCGGTTGGTTATTCATGACCCTATTTGATAAACACATTTTCTTACAATGTGTGAGTGTCAGGAGCAGAATTGCTAGAAATACTCATGTGCATGTGTTTTGTAAATGTATGTTTTGTTTTGTCTTAGGTAAATATCTAAAAGCAAAATGCAGGGTCCAAGTGTGGGTGACTTTAAGAAAATTGTCAAATATATTTCAACAGTGGTGTAGGACTTCTTCATATTGTCAGCTACTTTAACTTTAATCATGTTATTGGTTTTAACTACTACCTGCTTATATTTTTGTGTGGTGTTATTCTGAGAATTATGTTGAGGTGTAAAGTTAATTAATAAACTCAAAAAGTTTTTATTTTGTAATTGTTTTAAACTTAAGTCATACTAAAGCAGAAAATTACAATTTTGAAAAAAATTATTTATATTATTTATTCACTTTACATCTTAATCATAGCCACCTCCCTCCTCTCTTCCAAGTCCCACCCTCCCTTCCTTTTCCAGATAACCTATCCCCTATGCCTAAGAAAAGGGGAGTTCCCCACTGCTACTAATTCACTCCAGCTCATCAAGTTGCATTAGGACTGAGCACATCAGGATGTAGTGCCATGGCCTGGCAAGGCAGCCCTGCCAAGCAGAAATGATCAAAAAGCAAGCAACACAGTCCATGTCGGAGATAGCCTATGCTCCCCTTACTTGGGAATCCAAATGAACCCTGAGCTGCCTTTCGGCTACATCTGTGTAGAAGGCCTAGGTTCAGTCCATGCATGGTCATTGGCTGTGAGCTTCAATTTCCACAAGCTTCTCAGGCCCTGTTAAGCTGGCTCTGTTGGTCTTCTTGTAGAGCTGCTGTCACCTTCAGGTCCTTAATTAATTTAGAGACAGAATTGTAAGTAATAACCTGGCCTAGAAACTCACTATGAAGCCATGTTTGACCTTGAATGCCACTTAAACGTTATTTATTTATTAGAGTAATGGATAGTGTATGTGCAGATGTGCCTATATATGAACGCACAAATATGCCACAGAGCACAAATGAAAGTCACAGGAAAACTCGCTGAGGTTGATCCTCTTTCTGCCAGGTGAGTCCCAGGAATTAAACTCATGTGGCCAGACGAGGCAGCATGTGCCTTTATGGACTGAACTGTCTCCGTACCCCACAGAGATTAATGATAAGTTGTGCTTTCTTTCCATTATTGATGTTTGTAATTTCCCTTTTTATCTATTTTAAAATGACACTTACTTAATAGTGTGAGAATTTTCATTCCAGTATTTCTAGATACCTTGTCACACTGATACCAATAGCTTTCCAACAGTACTGTGCAAGATTTTAGCATTTTTCCTGCTTTGGAGTTTGTTTTATGGCTCAGCATATGGTTCATGTTGATTCACATCTTGTGTGCACTTGAAAGAATTGTGTACTCTTGAAAGAATTGTGTACTCTGAATGAATTGAATGCAGTGTTCTATATTTGTCAGTGAGACTGTAGGGCCATATACTGTTTAACTTCTTCCTGTATTTGTGATGTTGTGGCAATTGGTACGCTGGTTGCTGAGTGAGTGGCTTTAAAATTTCAGCCATAGGCCTGGAGTGATGGCCCAGCAATTAGGAACACTGAATGTTCTTTTAGATACCCAGGGTTGATTTCTAGCACCCACATGGTGACTCACACAATGTTTTGCAATTCTATTCTTCCAGTCCCAGGAGATATCTGACACTTTCTTCTGTATGGTACAAAGACATATCTGCCAAAAACAAACAAACAAACAAAAAATACCAAACACCCCTACACAATAAATTACAAACAAAAAATAAAGTTTTTAGATATGATAGACAATTTGTATATTTCTGCCGTGAATCAATATTGGGTAACATGTTTTGAAACTCCATAATTAACTGCACATATATTTGATTATTATTATTTAAGTGGTTTTAAATTTTACTTATGTGTGCCTGCTTCTCTGTATATATACCATGAGCCTGTATATGTCCACAAAGGTAAAGAGGTCCTTAGATAGGGAGTTACTGTCACTTGATATGGACACTGGACACTGAACCCAGGTCCTCTCCGAAGCCATCATGCACTCTGAACCACTAAGTCATCTCTTCAGCCCTCATTTATATTTTCATTGTTTCTCTTAGGCATCTTATCCTGCTGGTTGAGTCTTTTGGTTTATACTCAGATAAAGATGGCTTTTATTTTTGCTTTCAAAGACATTCTCACTAGAATATTTTACTCATTAGATGATTTAATGATTTTATTTCAAACTAATGGGATATTTCAAACTTGTAGAGGTTTGGTATTACATGCTGATTGAGCAGATCCATGGAAATAAAAAAGGATTTGCTAAGATTTTCTAACTTGGCAGTTATAGTCTTACACCAGTGGGTACAACACTTCTCCTCCTCAGAACAAATACAAATGTATCCTGCCATGATCTAAAACTTTTACATAAAAATTTCATTTTCAGAAAAGAGCCCTGTGCCCAGACTTTTTGGATCTGTTGCTGTCCTTGTGAAGCTCCTGTCCTCTACAGGTCTTACTAGCTACCACTTCTTTCATAAGATTTCCTTCACTCTGCCCAAAGTTTTGCTATGAGATGGACAGGGACTGTCTCTGACATAAACTGATTGGCCTGCAATTTTGTTACCTCCCCCTGAGGGGTGAACAGCCTTACCAGGAAAAGAAGACAATGCAGCCACTCTTTTTTGTGTGTGTGATTCCTTTTTTTTTTTTAAATTTTTATTTTTTTAATATTAATCACAGGTTATTTACTTTGAATCCCAGTAGTGGCCCCTTCCTCATTCCCTCCCAGTCTCAGCCTCCCTCCCCCATCTCCTCCCTGTCCCTTTCCAAGTCTACTGCTAGGGGAGGTCCTCCTCTCCTTCCATATGACCCTAGCTTATCAGATATCTTCAGAACTGGCTGCAATGTCCTCCTCTGTGGCCTAACAAGGCTGTTCCTCTCTCGGGGGTTGGGGAGGTAAAGGAGCCAGTCATTGAGTTCCTGTCAGAAATAGTTCCTGTTCCCCTTCTTAGGGTACCACTTGAATACTGAGCTACTATGGGCTACATCCCAACAGGGGTTCTAGATTATATCCATACATGGTCCTTGGTGGAGAAACAGACTCATAGAGGACCACGGTGCCCTGATGTATTTGGTCCTTGTAGAGCTCCTATCCAATCCCTGTGATACTAACTCCTCCTTTTATCATACGATTCCCTGCACTCTGCCCAAGGGTTGGTTATGAGTCTCACCATCTGCTTTGATAAGCTGCTTGGATAGAGTTTTTCAGAGACCCTCTG
>REGO01000381.1:1687890-1709116 GCA_010120015.1 Rhombomys opimus | reverse complement strand
ACAGTTATGAAGTAGCAACAAAGTAATTTTATGGTTGGGATCACAACTAGGAGCTGTAGTAAAGTGTCACAGCATTAGAACCACTGCACTAAGCAAAGACAAAGCATATTTGGGAAAGGCCATGCAAGCACATTAAGATGGTCATGAAATTCTGCCTGTGAAAACAGACACATTAACTAAATGTTAAAGAAATCCGGTGCTGGAGAGACTGCTCAGCAATGAGGTGCACTGCTTTGGCAGAGAACCTGAGTTCAATTCCCAGCACTTGTTTTACGTGGCGTGCCACCACTTATAACTCCAGCTTCAGGGTTCTGAACCACTTGTCTGGCCTCCATATACATTACACTCACATGTGTGAACCCACACACTGTCACACATATAGTTAAAAACTATATACTAAATCTTTAAAATGATTAGAAATGTTAGGGGACGTTAAAAAGAACACCTAAATGTGCCACTATCTTGTATGATATCCATGTTCAAAAGCACAGTTCTGAAAGTTAAAAAAAAAAATGTTCCATCTAAAAATATTGAAGAAGCCAGGCACAGTGGCACGTGCCTATAATCCCAGCATTGGGGGTAGTAGGGAAGAGGCAAGCAGATCTTTCTGAGTTCAAGGACAGGCCAGCCTAGTCTCCGGAGGGAGTAACAGGACATCCAAGGCTACACAGAGAAACCCTGTCTCGAAAACCAAAAACAACAAACAAACAAAAAGCAAAAGCAACCCCCTATATATATATACATATAAATAGATATATATGTATGTATATATATATATATATGTGAAGAAATATTCATATATATATATATATATGAAGAAATATCAGGATATCTTTAAATGATCTCAGATAAAATATTAAGTGTAAAAGGTAATAAATAATTAAAATACAAAAGATTAGCACAAACTAAATATGAGCATAAAGGGAAATGCCAATTTATACATCAAATTTATTTGGCAATCACAACTCAGACGAGTAGAAAAAGAAAACAAGTCTGATCCCTTTCTAATGAATGCATATTGAAATCACTCATGAACGTACATCAGAAACAGGGAGAAGGTCCACTGAGTAAATGTCTTTTCTTACAACTTTCGACTGCACATACATCTCTACAACATGCATGAGTTGCAGACAGTTGTGAGCCACCAAGAGGGTGCTGGGAATAGATCCTAGCTCCTCTGGAAGAGCAGTCTTTAAACACCTGAGGCCATCTCTCTAGGCCACAAAGGTACTCCCATGCAAGGTAGGTGTATGACCGGATCCATGTCCCCAAATCCACATAGTAGAGCGAGTCAACAGACACTCAAAGTTGTCCTCTAGCTACCACTCACATAGAGGGACATATGCTCACCACACATAATAATACAAAATAGACAAGATAACATATACCAATGACTAATTATCAGTCCCGATGAATACGAACAACTCATTCATCTACTCAACAAACATTTAGTGAGTCTAAATGATATACTTGGCCCCATTTTTTTCTCAGAGATAATGTAAGCAGGGATAGGATTTAAAAGTCATGTGAAATAGGTGAATGCATTTCTCCTGGTATGTGCCTCTATTGGTGTAGTTTGCGGCAGAATATCTTCAAAGACTTCTTAAGCACAGTTTAGCTAACCCAGCAGACTGCTGGCAAGTATTGCTACATCTTTTCCAAGTCATTCTTGTTTGCATTTTCCTCCTGCAACAGATGGTGAATAAGGTAATAGCTGCAGAACTTTACGAATGTCTTGAAAGTACTGAATAGTTCACATTAAATGTATACATTTCACAGTATTAAAATTATACCTCAGTTAAACTTTTATGGGGAAAAAAAGGGTAGAAATCTTCACAGATAATAAACTTAGTGAAGCCACACTTATTTTTCTAAAATCATTTTCTGGGAATCAAAAACTCTTCAGCATGTCTTCAAGATTACCATTAGCACGTCGCCCAGCTTACAATCAGGGCACATTGTGTGTCTGCTTCATACCTTTCCTCAAAGCATTCTTTGAATACAATACGTCAATTTTGCTTTGTGAGTACTGTGGTTATAGGTATGGGTCACAGTACCTGATGTTTTGTAGTTTTCTTAAATGTAGTAAGAGTCATAACTGGTTAATGACTTTTTCCTTCAAATCTGTGGACAAGAGAATATTTCCATGATACAAGAAAAGATAGAATTTGGCATATATTTTGACTTTCCATTTCTGACCTGCCACCACCATATACTTTGAAGAACATAAAATAGACAATATGCATTGTTAAATTTGATTTGCTGTTTCATATTATTAGCATTGTTCTTTCATCTATAGGCCCTAACTATGTAAGTGGTATATAGATCCCTGCAGTCCAAAGGTAAAAATAATTTGGAACAGGCAAAGGCCATTCACTTAGTGTCTGGAACAAATGAGTATGAATTCCAAGCCTACTGTTTCATAATTTCATATGCAACACTGAATTTCAGCATAATCATAACCTTTATTTTTAAATATGATTGATTAAGCAAATTAATGCTGGATGTGAAACAAATATATTTAAATATCCTGGCATGAAGTAAGAGCCCAGTATAATTAATGATTCACATTATTAAATCTCTTTGCTCCTTAACCTTTTTCACAAGGTCTTGAACACTAACACTGTTAGTAATGTACTATTCAAAGTCACTTCATAGATCTCTGCTCTGCTATTTTCTTTTAAAGGATTTATTTTGTTGTTGTTCTTTTTAACTTCTTGAGTTATATAAGAATATATATATGTATATATATATTCTTTATATTCTGGATATTAACCCTCTGTCAGATATAGGGTTGATGGAGATTTTTTTCCAGTCTGCAAGCTGTCATTTTGTTCTGTTAACAGCATTCTTTGCTTTGCAGTTTCATGAGGTCTCATTTATTAATTCTTGATCTTAGAACTTGTGCTGTTGGAAGTTGTCTCCTATGTTAATGAGTTCAAGGCTCTTCTCTACTTTTTCTTCTAACAGGTTTAGTGTGTCTGGTTTTATGTTGAGGTCTTTGATAGCGAGAAAAGAATAAGGGAAGGTGAGACTAGGAAGAGATGATGGAGCAGCTACAGCTGGGATAAAAAGTGAATAAATTGTAATAAATAATAAAAATTAAAAATAAAAATTCTAAAAAAAGAAAAATATTTATGTAATTTTTGTTTATATATATGTGTAAATGACTGTGTGTGCATGTGAGTTAGTGTATAGTATATACACGTGCCACAGGGGTCAAAAGGATATCAGTCCTAGAACTGGAGTTACATCAGTTATGAGGTACTTGTTACAGGTGGTTAGAACTAAACTTTAGTCCTCTGGAAAAACATTCAGCTCTCAATATTCACAGGAGCTACATCTGTGGATTCAACCAAACAGTAATGCATTTTAAAAATTTTCTCTCCTGAACAAATGCACACTTTTTCTTGTCATTATTCCCTAAATTCCAGGATATAACATCTGTTTGCATAGCATTTACATTTGTTAGTGTTTTAAGCAGTCTAACAATGATTTAAAACATACTGGGTTAAGCTCCTGGTTATACCAATACTGTGACATTTCACATTAGAGACTGTTCATTGTCAAATTTGAATCCTAAGTCCTGATGCTTGCAGCTGTGCACCCAATGGAGGATTTTGATCTAGGCCAGTGGTTCTCAACCCACTCTTTTGAGGACCACCTATCAGATATCTTACGTACCAGATATTTATATTACTATTCATAACATAGCAAAATTACAGTGAAGCAGTAACAAAATAGTTTTTTAATCCGGGGTCACCACAACATGAAGAATGGTATTAAAATATCACAGCATTTAGAAGGTTGAGAAGCACTGAACTAGGAGAAAGTGTTGAGATGACATAGATGGATTTAGGGGTTTTCCATTAGTTAATTTCACTCATCTGAAAGTGGAGTTTAAAGTGTGGGCTTTGTAACATATACACCTGGCACTGTGAATATTACTGTCCTAGTTTTTCTTACTTTTTCTGTTGCTGTAAAAGAAAACAAAATCTGAGCAAAGCAACTTAGGAGGAAAGGATTTATTTAGCTCATGGTTTGAGGGGGATATTGTCTATTAGGGTGGGAAGGGCATGGCAGCAGTAGCCTGAGGCAGCTTTCATGGCCTCAGGAGAATGGAGGCTGAGAGTGAACCTGTAGGCAACAAAGCCAGAAATGAAGCTAGTCTCCAGTGACGAACTTCCACTAAGACACTGCCTCCTGAAAGCTCCAGAGCCTTCCAAACAACACCACCTGGGGACCAAGTGTTCAAGCACAGGCACCTATAGGGGGCTTTTATATTCCAACTGGAACAGCATATCAAGAAGGGATATGAGTACAGGAGAGCAAACAGATGCCTGATGCTCTCCTGGTGCACTTAAAGAGTTAAAAAGGGATTAGGGATCACACTGAGTAGTTCAGTGCTCTGGGGTGGACAGACCAGGTCACCACAATCTGAGGCACTTCCAGGAATGATAATCACAAGAAACCTGGATTTCCTGATCTACAAGAGCCTCAGAAAGTACCCAAAGCTATAGGTTAAGTGAAACTGAATTGAGCTGCTTTTGACATAAAGATTGGAACTGAAGAGTTCTGCTTTATTCATTTTTAATCCCATTCTCTAGGGGTAAATCAAGTGACTAGCCCCACATATTCCACCCCATCTGGGTCTTAATGGAGAGAATTTCTCAGGCATTAATGTCTTTG
Source organism: Rhombomys opimus (assembly GCA_010120015.1). Taxonomy (NCBI): domain Eukaryota; kingdom Metazoa; phylum Chordata; class Mammalia; order Rodentia; family Muridae; genus Rhombomys; species Rhombomys opimus. The sequence goes on along the minus strand of REGO01000381.1, from coordinate 1,704,427 downwards.
CTTGACTCCAGAGCCCAGCATGAGGCAGTCAAAGGGCAGAGGCAAGGTTGCCTGCCTCTGGGGTAATATATCTGCTCCTTGTCTCCTCTTGTTTGGCGGCTGACTGTGAGTGACCTTGGGTTGAAGTCCCAAAAATTTCTCCATGTGTGAAATGTGAAATATGATGCTTTTGACCTAACTCAGGGTGATAGATAACCCTGGATGCTTTGCGGTCTAATAAGTTAACATTTACAAAATGCTAGGAACTGCTTGGGAGAATGGCATTCTCAAAGCATAGAAGATCATCATTCATTACCCAGAATGAATACAAATAAAAGTCAGAGTGTTTCAGAATGAGAAACTGATGCAGAGAGCTCTGTCTGCCATTGGTGAGAGACAGGCAGGAGATTAATTCAATGTATAAACTATTTTTTTAAAAGGCAGGTTCACGCTAATGGAAAAGAGGCCTGAAGACTATAATTTGGTCTGGTGGTCACTGTGAAACTGGAATGTCAAGCTGGTGTAAATCACTTCTGCTGTTCCCTCTTGAGCTTAGCAAATATCTGTGGGCTATGCAGCCCATGAGTTTTGGATGGAAAATGTTGCAGCCTTTAGGTATAGTGACATAAAGAGTATAGTTCTATGTATTTTGTCATTCATCTCGAAGGATTCACAGGCTGTCCTGGCCAGAGACCAGACAACTGAGTATCTTTGTTACCACTCTAGCTTTTATTACTGTTTGTGTGTGTGTGTATGTATACATATGTGTGTGTATACCCATAAGTGTGTGTGTTTGTGTTCTTATGGTAGTGTATATATGGTGTGGATATGCTGGTGCACATCCCGGTGTGTTCAGGTACACTTAGAGGACTATTCCAGCTGTCTTTACTCAGATGCCATCACTTATTGTTTGATACAGGCTTTATACTGGCCTGGTGCTCACTGATTACACTAGGCTGGTCAAATATGACACAGGGATCCCCCTGTCTTTGTCTCCACTATGCTGATGCTATGAGATTGGCCATTGAGTTCGGGTCCTCATGCTGATATTGCTAGTACTTGCCAACTAAATCATTTCCCATAGCTGCTTTCCAATTTCTTACAAACTGAGAAGATTTATTTTCTTTACTTCTGTTTTATTAACCAGATACTCATGATCAGAGCATAGTGTGCTGAACTTAACTCTAGACATCATTTTAAAACATTTTGTTTCTCTCCATCCCTCTTCATTTATCTATCATCTGTCAGTCTGTCTGTTGGTCTTTCTGTGTGCCTATCACCCGTCTCTATCTATCTATCTATCTATCTATCTATCTATCTATCTATCTATCTATCTATCTGTCTATCTATCTCTATATCTACCCATTTATTCACCCACTCATTCATTCATCCATCCACATGAATATAGAGAAATATCTATATTGTATCATCTCTAGGAGGGTTAAAACATTTTATCTCACTTGGTCATTTTAAAGATCATGGTTTAATTTTTTCTGTATTCATTCTTGAGAAAATGCTGAAAATAAAAGAAAGCTCTGTGGGGTACATTTTATAGATGGGCTAGAGGGGGCGGTAAGGGAAGGATTAGTTAAGAATATAGATGGGCTCAGGGCTCAGTACTAGGATGAAATGCAGTGACAAGATGGCAAGATTTGCATTTTTACATGTGCAGGAGCCTCTGTCTCTCCCTCCTGTATTCTCTCTCTCTCTCTTTCTTTCTGTGTGGTGTATGTGTGTGTGTGTGTGTGTGTGTGTGTGTGTGTGTGTGTTTACCTTCCTTTGCGGGACAAGGATCTCATTGGCCTGCAACTCACAACACAGTTTAGGCTAGCTGCCTAGTAAGTTCCGGTGATCTATTTGTCTGCCTCTCCAGTGCCAATATTTCAGATATGCACCACAGAATCCTGGATTTGTTTTGAATGTGAGCCTTGGTGGATCAAATTCAGCTATTCATGCTTTTATGACAGGGACTTTACCAACAGAACCATCTCTTGTTAGGAAAATATTTTACCAACTGAACCAAGTCTAAGAAAGCCTTCTTAGTGAAATCATAATTGCTCAAACTTGAACTTGAAAATTGGCATTTCATCTATGCAGAGAGGGATGGAAAGAGCCCTGTAGGTAGCATGGCAGTGTGTGTAGGGGCCTGAAGGCACATAGGGCTTCACACTTCTGAAACTGAAGAAGTGTGGAAAATGATGAGATGAAAGTTTGGAAAAAGCCTTGTAGGATCCAGTGTGGGTTGAGATGCCACAGAGGAGTCAATCATGAGTATGATGAGGTCTTCTTTAACAAAGTGTCCATCTATATTGCTTCAGTTTTTGAATGATGCCTCAATTAATGAATATGCTTTTGAAGTTACTGATGGTTCACCTCACTCATGTAAAGGTGTGAAAAGTAAAGTTTTAAAATTAATGCACATGATGTGCCTGTGTATACATGTTTGTATGTACTTGCTCATGTATCTGTGTGTATGTGCATGTTGAGCCAAGAGGACCATCTCCATCGTCCTTTCTCAGGTTTCCTAAGCATGGGGTTCAGTATGTAGGCGAGGCTGGTTGAGCAGGGACTTAAAGTGCGATGTCATTTCTACTTTTTCAGCACTGAACTGGCAAGCACATACCACCACATTTGTCTTGTTTTTTCAAGAATTCTGAGGACTCAGATCTTTGTCATTCTAAGACAAGCAATTGACAGTCTGGGCAATCTCCCTATCACTTGAATGGTACATTTTAAAATCAGTTGACTACAGAAGTCAGAAATGGATAGTCAAAGTAACCTACAGGTGACAGCCATTTCAGCTACTTAGGAGAGGAATGTGAACTGCTATGGAAATCCAGGGATTCCTCAAAGCTTAGTGACATTTCTCACATCCCAGAGTTGTAAGTGATGAAGCCAGGGCCAGTTTCTAAACTTCATCAATGTGAACTTACAGATCACTGTTGTCTTTAGTTTTAGCACTAACTCATTAATATGGCTCTGTTTGAAATTTGGATCCTGCTTCAATTTCTGACACCATTGACTGTTGAACTCCATCTTGTCAGGGAAAGGAAAGAAGCAAGCACCACAGAGAGGGAAGCACCAGCATGAGGTACTTGCTATGTACTTCATGGGAACCAGTCAGAGCCCTGCTCCTAGTTATCTCACATTGTGCAGAATAGCATCTTCTATTATGGACCTTGTCTCCTTTACGGTACTTGATAAGGTAGGAGTTGGCATTCTTTTATTTCGGCAAATGCTAAGGTAAAATCTGATCAAGTAGACTACTGTCCTCTGTCTAGGATGAACCTTGAATGACAAACTGATACATGGCTTGCTCATTATCAGTTATGATTAAGATTAAGTTAGAAATACTTGGGCACATGAGTATACCAAAAACAGCCCTATGAGCTCATCAGGTCCACCAGAAGAGCAAAAGGCACCTCCTCCAGCCTGGCCATGGAGCTCAGTTTGTGAATGCTTGCCTAGTATATAAGAGACCCAGGGTTTGATCTCAAGTACCACTTAAAGTGGGTGTGGTAGTGTATGACTCTCACCCCAGCATTTGAGAAGACAGGAAATTCAGGAGTTCAGGGTTATTCTTTGCTTCATATGAGAAGAGGAGCAGCTCAGGCAAGATAAGAAACATTCATAAAAAATTAAATAAATAAAATAAAACAAGAGACGAGTGGACACCCCACATTGAGATCCAGCGGTACCTACCAGTCACCATCACCACCCTACTCATGTGCCATTTCATCTCAACACCTCTCCTGTCTGAGTTGGCACAGTTAGCCTTTGCCAACTCTGAATTTTACCAAGGCAGTGAGCTAGTGCAAGATGCTCTGATGGCCAGCAGAATTAAAGGGCTGTCAGTGGAAATGATTACCTTCTAGTCAATGGGATGAGTTTTCTGGCCTAGGTAGAGACAACATTCTAGCTGGCTGGTCAATAACCCAGCCGAGGTGTACTCATCTTAATGCATCCCAAAGAACTGAATAGACTAACTATGCCTTTAGAAATATCATGAAATTTTCCTTCTCCAATTTCCTGACACCTGGAATGGGTTACAGGGCCACATGTAGCTTAATAAGTCTTCTGCTTTCCTTTTTTTTTTCTATCTGTGCCCTAAGCTTGCTTTTCCTTATACTTTGCCTTGTGTCAAAGGCTCCCTACCCACTATGAAGCTATCCGGCACCAAGCAACTCACCTACATTCCTACTTAAGTTAAATGGCATGGCTTCCCCCTCCACCATTCACTTTCAGGAAGTTGCTGAGCTTTACAACTTGTCTGCCCTGGAGTTTTTTGTTTTAAACTCTAAAAAAAAAATATTCTTGAACTTCTATTTGAATCCCTTCTGAAATTCTTTAGCATGAATTTAAGAATTCCAAGAAGGGAATGAATTTAGCCTGTATCATTTAGCAACCATGAAATGATCTTTCCAAATTTCCTGGTAGTGCTATTAATGGTTCCTCATGTTAATTCTTATCTCTCTTGCATCTAAGTTACCTCTCTATGCTGGCCCTTGGTTTGGCACCTTGAGCCCTTTCACAACTATTTTCAGCTTTCATTCATCATTGCATAAAGTTCAATGTATGAGCTCTCAGACAAGATTGTTGCTCAGACCACAAGACCTGCAGTACTCTGCCACCAGCACTATAGATGCACATTGGCAACCTATGGAGAGCATTCTCAGAGAATCTCTACTTACCAGAACTCCAGGCGCCTTAGTTTCTTATATGAAGAAGTGAATTGCCAACTCAGATGAATCAAAGGGTCACTCATGGCTCCTGGTGTCCATAGTTCACCTCCTGAACTTCTCTGCTTCCTGTTGGAGAATTGTTGAAATTTGCCCCCTTCTTAAGAGACCTATAAGAAAGGATGTTGGCTGTGCTGGGATTTCTTTTCATAGAACAATTAAGTTACCTGTGGGCTTATTCTCATCAGTGTCATGTTGTCTTACTGTTTGTATGTCTATAGCATTATTCACTCTTCTAAATAAACTTTTTTTCCTCAAAATTCATGCCAGTATCCTGCTTAAACCTTGTATTAGAGAAAATATTAATGACTAAGATTGTATTAAGACAGCATGTGAATTCCAGTGGCTATGAATCCTTAATCAATAGTTATTAGTGAACTGAAGCAAAAAAAATTAACTTAGTTTAATACTTTATTGATATTCAATAAATTTTGACACTGTGGGAAGATACAGATATTTCCATTTATGTTTCAGCCATAGATGACTCTTGTGAAAAGAGCTACGATTCACTGATGAGACTACATTCTCACTATGCTTTGCAGCAGAAACTACAGCATTTGCTGATGGACTTGTTGCCAGAAGAACACTTTATCCAACCCAGAGAAACAGTTCTTTTTGCTACCAAGTGTTCTGCTTCAGAAAATACTATCTAGGCACACAGGCATCCTAGATAGTGCCTGCTGTTGCAAAACAGTGCAATTGGGGACACTTATCTGAGCCATAAACATAACATATTGACTAAGTACTCATTTCCTCCTCTGCAATAAATTTTATAACAATCCTGAAAGGAATGGAATATTCAAAAGAAATATTTGTGTGTGCCTCCCTTTGGTAATCATGACACAAGGGTAACTGAGCCTCTCTCTTGACTTTCTAAGTCTCTTTAATAAATTAAGAATGGATGCAAACTGAAATTCAAGGACAATTCTATTAGAGTTTACGGGAGGAAAAACCTGAGGGCAGGAGAGCTGTAAATCTGATTGGCTGCTGAAAGGACAGGGGTAGGGGAGAGAAGGGAAAATGGCCATGCCATTTAGGCTACCATGCAAGTCAGAATATGGCATACAAATAGCCACATGGTGGGAAGGAAGGCCTTAGAGAAAGAGTAAGGAAAGTTGAAATATCAAGAAACCCATATTAAGGAAAGCATGCTTAGTAAAGAGGCAGAAAAGAAAGGTGGAAGTGAAGATTTTCTCAAAGCCTCAGAAAAGGCACATTTACAAGCTGTTTACAATGGCTCTTAAGCTTCGCATTAAGGATGGGAATTCTGGAAAGGAAAAACATCAAAGGACTGATTATTTCATCCATTGCTTTACTACAGCTTAAAGAAAGTCTGTCTTCCTAAGGGTGGTCCCTTGGCCAGGTGAACAACCTGGCCCAAATGATCAAAAGTATTTATTTAACATTTAGACTAGTAAAGAATGGAGCTCAAGAAATTGGAACTTTCCCAGGAGTCTCATGCTGAGACAATGAAAAAGCTAAATGAAGGCTTGGGGCTAGCCAGCTGGGATGGTGGTGTGTGTGTGTGTGTGGGGGGGATGTTTCCTGGAAAGATTTCACCCAGTTGTGAGAGTGGTCAGATCACCTTGCAGAGGAGATTGGAGCTGAGGCCAATGGTGATGGGAGCCAGGGCCACACCATGGTCACTATGCAATAATTAGGCACACCTCTGGCTTTTAGTTTAAATTTAAATTGGGGAATCACCATCTTTGATTCTCTCCTGAAAGCAGCCACTGTATTTCACTCTCACGTGTTAGTTTGCTATTCTATTGAGGCTAGACAGCTGAACTTTATTTTTAGACTATTAGGGTTCAGCCTTCAGCCTGATAACTAAAATTTCTTCACTATAATTTTTATACTCTAGTGGCAATGCCTGCTTCTGCCCTGAACTGTACATAGAAAAATTGAAGAAAGGTGCTTTATATCTCCATGGTAGATGCAACATCTGCCTTGAAAAAATTATTAATGATCCTCTTATACTCTCTGAAGACTTCTATTTTCTCTCTATTGCTTTCTAAAAATATCCTTATCATTATTATTATTTCTGTGTGTCAGTGTGCATGTGCACAGGCATATGTGTGTATATGTGCGCTGTGTGCTGTGGCATGGGCATGGAGGTCAGAGGACAACTTGCCTTTCTCCTTCTGCCCAGTGGGTCCTGGAGATGGAACTCACTTTGTCAAGCTGAGAATCATATACCTTCTCCTGATGAGCCATCTCACCGGCCCCTTTCTCTTTATTATTCAAGTAATTCTCAGCCTTTGTAGATGGAATATGCTGACCTGAATTATTCTTTTTAGCTTCTCTGCATAAACTGACCAAATAATACAGTGCTCAGTTGGTCTTGGTTTTTGTTATTCATTGTACAATTCTGAGAGGGAAAGGAGCAGAGTTTGTTCATAAACATGTAGTAGATTAGGACTAGGCAACCCAGAAGAAAGAAAAACCAGAAAGGCATGTCCTGTAGCCTTGGGACCAGGGACGAGCTGTGTCTCATTTAATGGTAGTTCTAATCTATAAATTTCCAGTGCAAATATCCTGAGTACTTATTTACTGATTCTCAATTTCATAGCCTTTTAAATATCTATTATATAATTTTATATTAATGACACTTAAATAAATAAACTCTATTAGAAAATAAACCAACTGAGTGTTGTTCTGAATCAATCTTCACCAGAGGACTCCAGGCTATAGGGAGTTTTGCCTCTGTCCTTCCCATCTGTTCAGCTTTGCTGCTTCATGCTTCTCAGCCATCACTTCATTCTAGTAGCTACACTCTGTTTTTATAATCAGTCTCCAAAGTTTGGATATGTGGTTGATAGAAAGCACCAATTCTAGAAGTGTGCATTCTACATTAACTCTGTCTGGAACTCTTAATTGAAAATGGGGTGGAGAAGGCGATCACACTATACTTCAAATCATACACCATTATAGACATGTTTACTTACTGACTCATTAAAGATGAGCATTGTAAATCAAATTTATACCCAGTCCAGATCAGCACCTGTCTACAATCACATGGAACCCAGAGCACTGCCATGTGAACCTCCTGGAACAGAGATACATTGGTCCTCCACATGAAAGGCTGTTCTAGGGGTCCTCAACACGTGCTACAGTAGTAAGCCCAGGTTGCTGAATTCATCAGTCAGTAACAACAGCCAGTGAAGTGGTTCTTGGGATGTAGCTAGACTCATCCCATTATTACCAGTGCCTGAAGGACCCACTGTTTCTTTTGAAACAAAGTGGGGACAGTAATTGGTAGAAGAGATAGTTTTCAGTCATTTTCAGTCTGGAGAAGATGGGTAAAGGCCATGTTCTGCACAGAAAAGTGCTTCCCATTTTTAAAATATACTCCTTGGAAGTGCTTTGCTGTCTGTCCCCTTGGAAGTTTCTTGAAGCTCAGAGAACAGTTTAGACTCTTTGCTGCAGTTTTTCTAGCCAAGTAAGTATTGAAAGTGAGTATTGGTCATTAGTGAGTCTGTTTACCTGGCAATACCCTGTTTACTTGGCAAGAAAAGCTCTTGCTTCATCATATGGCACCTCTCCTTTTATAAAAATGTTCATAAAACTTTACTTTCCCTGTAATTTTTTAGTCAGCTCTCTCATACACTGATATGCCTGCAATCTGCTTTTTTGTATGTTTGTTTTTAAATCAGTGTCTCTCTTGTGAAAAAGTATTTTCTAGGCCTGGCATCACTGTTGACCTCTTAACTACTAGAAGGTTTGATTGGGCCTAGAAACTTTCTCTTCTGCAGGAGGCTTGTGATGCCTTTCCTCTTCTCAAAAATTTAGACAATTAGTCATTACTATTGGGAGGGGTCTCCAGACGAAGCCTCATCTCAGAAAGTATAAACAGTTAACGGAATATCTTTTTCTTCAGTGATGTAGCTGGTCATAAAGTACCCTTGCTCCTGCAACTAAACCCTCGACAAATACCTGTAAATAACCCCTCACCAACTCACTAGTGCTCCTGTAAGCACTAATTAAACTCATGGTTCCAACAAGCTAGACTTGAGTGGAATCTCTTTGTCTGCTGGTGGTGCCCTATCCAAGATGAACTTTGTCGATCTTACCTTAGAAAAATTAATGCAATAGTCTTCTTGTGGCATCTGCCCTCAAAAGCCCTTGTGGCAAGAGGCACAGCTGCCTTATCTGCAAAGGGTCTGCTGGTGTGGCCTTTTCTTTGTCACTCAGCACTGTGCATCTTTAACCCATTGCTACTGAGAAGGACTCCAGCCTTCTTCTCACAGTGAAACACCTCAAAGCAGGCAGCTAAGTTGATCATAATGTGGAGAGATCTTATCTCTGTTAACATGTTAGTCAGGAAAGTTTTATACCTTCCTGTGTTTCCTCCTACGTTTTTATTCACAGAGGTGCTTGGGAGCCTTCTGCCTCAGTAAGCTAAAATGTCAGATCCTGTCTAGGTTCATCTGAGGACTGACACAAGTGATTTTCATATTTTAATACTAAAACATGCTGTATCTTTTAAAATATAATATGATGGTGTTCTCTTTTTCTTTTTAGATTTTTTTTCTACAAAAAAAAAATAAATAAAATAGGACAGTACTGGAGAGCTACCTCAGCAAATAAAAGCACTTGCTCTTATTGTAGAGGATGAAAGTTCTGCCCAAACCACTCAGAACTTCAGCTTCTGAGGATATGACCCTCCTCTGGACACTACAGAACTACCACCCACCACCCCCACAACATACATAGACACATACCCATACACACACACACAAGTGAATGAAAATAAAAGTCTTTAAAAAAAACTCTTTCAAACAGAGCATCATACTATAACTTAACACATGCTAACTAATCAAAATTATTTCTCAATAATTTGGCAAAGAGTTACACATTTTGCCTGGTTACCATGTAATGTATTTTAAGCCACCATGCTTATTTTTAGTAATATGTGCCTGTGTGTGTCCAAGTGTATGCTAGTCACATGCAAACACATATGTTTAGACATCAGAGGACAATCTGATGTTTCTTTCCTCAAGATGTTGTCCATCTTGTTTATTGAATACTCTGTCTCAATGGCGTGTATTTCTCCAATAATGGGACAATTCAGCACATGTCACTCTGGAACCTCACATAGGTTCTGTGAATCAAACTTAGAACCCCATTTTTGCATTCTTGCATTCTTGCAAACACTTTATTGATTGATCTATCTTACTAAGCTGTATTTTTAAAGGTACTTTTTTGCTCCTCATCCTGCCTATCCACACTTAACAGCCTTTGGAATTCTCATCTGCAGCCCCACTCACCCTGTCTGTCTCTGAGCCAACAGTTAATGAAAAGGAATGTCTCCTCTGAAGCATCAATACAGTATACTCAAGAAGGATGGGATATGGCTACACAACTTTTGACTGTATAGCCTTTTCAAATCAAGAGTGTCTCTAATTACAGGACTTGTTGGCTGCCTTTACTCAAGTACAGGATTAAGTATGCTTTCTTTTCCCTTTATTTTGTATTTCTAAACCAGTTTAGCTGGGTAAGATATGTGATTCCCCATCTGTGTCTAAGGACTGAGTAAGACTCCATGTATCACAAAGAGCTATCAGTACTACAGATAAGGTATTTCTCCATCCCAGGTTATAGGTGCTATTGATTTAGTCATTACTCTCTGAGTTTCTCATTTTCTGGTTTTGAAGATTTGCCTTGCCCAGCATTTGTAACAATTGTGTTGCTGAATTTTAAACAGTGTCCTCAGTCAAATCTACACTCTCTCCAAGTCAAAGAGTAGGAAAAAAAACAACAACATCATTTCCATTTTCTAGTGATCAGATTCTGTTTCTGCACAAAGAAAATCATTAGCTGTCCAGTTTGTGCCTAACATTTCATCACCTATTTGCTAACAGGTTGGGTGGGGAGTGTGCTATGCATTCTTCACTCTCTGTCTTCCAAACAAGAAATTGATGCAGTGCTAATGGTCCCAGGAAGGGACTGTGCAGCTGGCTGTGTTTAAAGAGCACGGAAGTTAAATTTGGAATAACATGAAGGATCTTCCTGGGAATTTGTGCAGAGAAAGGGTGTTTGTTGGCTTTCTGTGGAGAAGTTTAACACACAGGTTCATTTTCTGCTTTGTGTTGATTAATTTCTCTTCCACCCTGCAGACACATCCTTTTTACCAGGCTTAGCATACCAGATGTAAATCCTTCTCTGTGAAGCAAGGGGCCTCCAATACAGCAGAAAATCGTTGGTTGCCCTCAGGACGGTCATGGCATTATTGCATCATGGTAAATCTTGCCTGCCATCTTGGTAGTTTAAATTGTTTAAATCTTTGGGGAATTGTGCTATTTTGTTTCTCTTCTTGATCTTGAATGAAATGTCACTGACTTGACTTACTTGGAATCAGATACAACATAAAACAATCTTCCTTCTTCAGAACACCATCATGAAGACTGCCAGTGGACAATTGACTTCGCTTTGCTAATGGCATCAAAGGCAGAGGCTGGGACATCTCACTGTGTTTCCCCATTGCATGAGATAAGGCATATTACTCAGCCACTTGACTCCATTTCTTATGAAAATTAAAGTAACTTAAAGGGAATTTTTTTGTTGCATTCTTAAAAAGGGAATTTTTAAGCCCAAGAATTTGTAAGCTAAACCAATATATATGGATTTGAAAGTGTTATTGATTGGAAAATATTACAAGAGACAATATTTGTGTAAATACTGAGAGGTCAATTCTATGCCAGGTTAATTTGTTCTTCTTAAACATTAAGGAGCAATTTGCTCAAAGGAATGCATTCAGAGGGCACTGGTTCCTTGAGAATAGGGATGACGGAGGTGAGGGATGGAAGAGGGGAGGAGGAGAAGAAAGAAAAGAGAAGGAGGAGGAAGAGGAAGAAATACCGTCTCAGCTCCTTAGTTTAGGATCTGCATAGATTCTTGCCTTATTACCTCACATCAGTACCTACTGGGACAGCCTGTGAGGATCATACCTACACTAGAGACAGTAGTACAGCTTCCGTGTAGAAAGCACATCAAAGTGAGACTCTCCTGTGTGCTGGAAACTACAGCATCAAGATTAACACTAAAGAAGTCAGGTTACAGAGAAAGATGGAAAGCCCCTCCTCATGTTGGCTTTCTTTAAGAAACATATCATGCAAAGGAGACTGTGGGTGCAGTGCTGATTTAAATGTCTTATACATGGTCACACTCTTGATAGCCCAGTGATTTCTGAGCTTTTCCCCCGGGGCTCACTGAATTACTGCTATTGCTGAGAGCACTTTTGTCTTAATGAACTCCCTTTCCAGGACTTTTTTTTTTTTGAAACTCCCCCTGCCTTGTAGCTACTTGCTAACCCACACATCTGCACCCTGCTACTTTCCTGGTTTCTAACACAGAATGCATGATTTCCTTAGCTTATCTACCTTTCTCTTCCCAGCAGCTGCCTTGCCTGCTATGTTGTTTGTCACTCAAAATGTAAGAAGATGGCCCCTGAGCTTCATTCATAGTCCATTTGTTATTTCCTTTATTAATGAGACTAAATACCCACCAAAGGAAACCTCAAATGTGCTGGTAATAAAGACACAGACATGTTTTGGCTGCATAAACACCATCCTTTCTGACTCTATGTTTAAGTGATAGGGTCATTTGTTTGTTTTTTGTTTGTTTGTTTTTAGCCAGGTCTATTGTTGAGTAGATCTTGTTATTTTTCTTCCTGAAATCAAGCATCTTCATACTGAACCTTTGGTCTCTGCTATGGAAAAGTCAGGGTTCAGCTACCCTACTTCTGCTCCTTACATTAGGGGCCACTATAAAGAATCAGACAGCATATTGAAGTTATATGTAAAGGTAATATGGAAATATTAAGTAATATAAATACACCTTATCTATATATTTATTATATTATGTATTGTATGAATTTATATATGATATTAAATAAGTGATAGTCCATAAATAATATGAAATAAAAATAGGTGATATGCAAGCTACAATATTGGTTGAAAATTATCATTGAATTAGAAGCATGTAGAGACTTTTATTTGATTATTATGAGTGGTCTCTCATCATATATAACTGAGGACTGTTCAGTCATTGCCAATATCTAAAACTGTAAATCCCTAGCATATATTAATGAAATTGCTAATTAACATTTGCATCTTTTTTCAGATTATAAGACACAAAAAATGTTATCATAAAAATAAAGTCATTTATTTCTGGTGTTGTTCCTACCCAAATAAAGGGTATTGTATGTGGTACAATAATGTGTATTATTGATACACCATGCCAAAGAAACTGGTGGTATATAATCGAAATGAGAGACCGAAAATGTTCACAGGAAAGTATTCAAATACCTACTAAGTTCTTGCAAATGGAAAACCAATCAATGATAGTGGTGACAGAAGAAAGAAAGGACTCTCTTAGACAAAGTTGGACATAAAAGTAAAAAATATATATTTATATAATTATCATTAATGCCTATGACACCACATCACTTTTGTAAAAAGACATCATTTCACACCATTTCTTGAGGATGAGAAATCCCAAGACAGATTTTTCAAGGAATTTTGAATTGTTTGGAAATTGGCTTGAGTATGTTTTCTTTTTATTTTAGAAGGTGATAATCACTTTCTCATAGTTATTTATCTTTTCTTCCTGAAACAGGATCTCATGGAATCTGGGTTTGCCTCTAATTAACTTTGAAGCTAGGCGTGACCTCGAATCGCTGATCCTGCTTCTACCTCTGGAATACTGAAATTCCAGTACAGAACACTGTGCCAGCCCTGTTAAACAGAAAAATCTCAAATTTATAATCTATTTGCTTTTATTTTATTTCTGTGTATGTGTGAGAGAGATAGGGAATATGAGTGAATATGGTGCACGCATGTGTCTGTGTGGGTGCATGTATTGATGTGTGCATGCAGAGGCTGACCAGGGCCATTGAGTACCCTGCTGTATCACTCTCTGCCTTATTGCTGTGACACAGTAATCATATCTCCAAATGGTTGAGGCACCTGGCTTTTTGTTTGAGTTCTGAGGATCTGAACTAGATCCTCATTCTCAAGTAGCAAGTGCTCTTACCTGCTGAGCTATCTCCCCCGCCTAAAATCTGTGCTATGCCAGGACCTGAGCGGCTGTAAAACAAAAACAGAAGACTACCCAACACTCCCGAATTTGCTAAATAACATTCTTTTAAGTACACTGTGAAATATGGATGCCAAAGCAAACTATGATATTCTGCTTTGTAAATATTCCATTTTCACCAGTATCTCTCTGTAAGAATGATGACACAATGAATTTAGAAAAATAGTTTCAGGAAAAAAAGGACAATGTATGTAACTGAAATCCTTACAATGCTGTCCTTATTTTTAATTTCCCTGTGTATGTGTAAGTTTTAGCAGTGCTGTATTGCTCGGCAGGGCACACCTGGAGAACCATGCGCAGCACGAAGCTGACCTTTTGTGAGAATGACTTTGGGTCCTGCCTTCTAATACTCACAGAAAACCTGTGCACATTCAACAGCATTGTTGAGGTTGGGAGAAGACCTTTCTGGGGTTCTGCGCACAGAGGCTGCCTTCGGGTGTTGGCCCCTTTCACTTCACTTCAAGGCAACTAAAGGACTAGTTAGGACTCAACAAAGCAGAATATCATACTTTGCTTTGGCATGCATATTTCACAGTGTACTTAAAAGAATGTTATTTAGCAAATTGGGGAGTGTTGGGTAGTCTTCTGTCTTTGTTTTACAGCCGCTCAGGTCCTGGCATAGCAAAGGTTCATGCTATGCTTGTTCAAGCTGTTAAATGTTAGCTTCATTTGTTTGTTTGAATTATGCCTGGCTCTTTTAGTTTTGTAATGAAAAGTAAGTACAGGTTATGCAAGCAATAATCCCTGCATACACAGCCACTATCTTTCTAAATAGTTTATTATGCCACAGTCTGGCCCTCCATTAAATACAGATTACCAAGGACTGAATAAATGAATACCAACAAGGCATCGCCACCATCCTTCTGTATATAAAAATGCATATAATGAATTGTGACATCTCATGAAAATGGAAAAGAAGAGGAGTGGGTCAAGAAGCAATCACACATTTGTCTTATCTTGTGCAGCTTGCCTTCAAAACAGCAGAATCCCCTCAGAGTTGAGGAAATGGTGAGACATCTCTGCTCTGCTGTTACTGGTAGGGTCCTGACGTGCACTCCATTCTCCTTTTTCCTCACTGACTCTGTGTTAGCACTGACTCTGTGTTAGCACTGACTCTGTGTTAGCAGGGTCATCTTAGACCCCGGTTTTCCTACAGATTGCTTCTACCAAGCTATCTGTACAATGCAGCCTTCAGAAGTACTGTCAAAGCTGTTTACAAATAGGGATATGTCACTGTGTCATTATATGTCTCTTCTGCTTTATGTCTGAGGGAGCGTTCACCTCTCTCTCTTCTTGCATACCTGAAACTCCTGAGCAGGGAAGATAGAGCGATAGTTTGCCTTTCAAGTGAACAGATAACAGATAGATTGACAAACGTTTCAGTTTTCCTTTTCTCCCCGTCCTTCCTCCCCTCCTTCCTCCTTCCCTGTCCCTTTTCCCACCAGAAATGAGGAGCTTTCTCAACCCCTTTATCAACTGTCCCCAGCACATCAAGTCACATTAGGACTGAGCATATCCTCATTTATTGAGGCAGGCAAGGCAGCTCTGCCAGGGGGAACTGATCCAAGAGCAGTCAATAGAATCCATATTGACTGCTCCCCTACCCCTCCACTTACCAGGTGATCCACATGAAGATCAAGATGCTCTTCAGCCACATATGTACAGGGGTTCTAGACCATGCATGCTTCTTAGTTGATGTCTCAGTCTCTGTAAGTGTCCATTGGTCTGGATTAGTTGTCTCTATTTATCTTCTTGTGGGGTTCCTGTCCCCTCTAGGTCCTTTCATCTTTCCCCCATCTCATCCACAGGACCCCCAGAGCTCTGCCCCATGTTTGGTTGCAAGTCCCAGCATCTGTCTCAATCCTCTGCTGGCTGAAGCCTCCCAAACAACAGGCATGTTAGGCTCCTGTCTGCAAGCCTAGCAGAGCATCATTAATAGCATCAAGGGCTAGCGCTCTACCAAGGGGTGGGTCTCAGGCTGGACCAATCATTGGTTGGACATTCCCTCAATCTCTGTTCCGTCTTTATCCCTGAACTTCTTGTAGATAGGGTAATTTTTGGATCAAAGGTTTTGTAGAGGGCTTGTTGTTCCCCTGCTGAAGGAGTGGGATATAGCTGGGATACAGAGTTAATAAAATTTAACTAATAGTAAAAAAAGAAAATGTCATTGCCATCTGATTAAATACAGAGGAGAATGGACAATCCCAGAAACACGGGTTATAGGAAGTAAGTATGCATTACAAGTTTGCAGAATTTGGGGAGGAGTGCTGTGAAATGTTGTCCTCTGGATGACATTGCATATGCCCATATCGGCTCATAGCACCTGGGTTGCCTGCACAAGATCCAGCCAGGCAAAAGTCCAGCATGGAGAGGGTAGGGGTTGCAAAACCAACATCTAGCTGAGGAGCTTTTGGCAACTGATATCTGATGAGGGAGGGAAAGTCACCTCTCTTTGGGGGTGTGGCAGCTAGTAAGCCAATGCCCCTGTGGAGAGCCCACAAACACTCATTTGTCTCTGGTCAGCACTGATTGGACTCAGGCCTATTAATAAGATAAAAACAAACTGAAGACACACTTTTGTTAAGTAGAAAGATTGTTGGGTCCCAGGGTATAAAACAAAACTCACTGCAAACATAAATGAAAATTTCAAATAATAAATAAAGCTGTTATCTAAGTGTCGTTTCCATCATTGTTTCTTTCTATGATTGCACATCTCTTAC
>REGO01000381.1:1667798-1679463 GCA_010120015.1 Rhombomys opimus | reverse complement strand
AAATAGCATTAAACCATCAAGCAACAGCAATTTAATAACCTGTCTGATGAATTATTCTCTCATATTGAATCATGAGTCACACAGAACTCAAAACCAATGAACAGAAAATATACCTGGTCATGTCTGGTGAATTTGCTTATGTCATCAGCATCTAGTCCATGCTCCGTTCTCGACAAGTGGCAATAGATGTTTGCTTTATATGAGACTCTCAACTCTGTTATCACAGTTAGTCTAATTTTAGCAGTCAGAGAACAGAAGACCCATCCTTTAATATTTTTGTATGTTTTTGTTGGTACTAGATTTTTTTCATCATTATTTGTTTTTTGACAGAAGAGTCTCACTTTGTCTTACTGGCTAGCCTAGAAAACTACGTAGACTAGGCTACCCTCAAACTTTTGAAGGTCTAAGTGCCTCTGCCTTCCCAGTGCACTGACTGAAAAAACATGTTACCACATTTAACTTTTGTTCTTTAAGTTCTTTTTTTATTTATTTTTATTTTTTTATTATTTTTTATTATTTTTAATATTAGTTACAGTTTAACTTTGTATCCCTGTTGTATCCCACTCTCTCTTTCCCTCCAATCCCACCCTCTCATCCTCATCTCTTCCCTGCCCCTTTCCAAGTCCACTGATAAGGGAGAACCTCCTTCCCTTCCATCTGATACTGGTTTATCAGGTGTATTCAGGACTGGCTGCAAAGTCCTCCACTGTGGCCTAGCAAGGCTGCTTCTCCTGGTGGGGGGAATGTCAAAGAGCCCGTCATTGAGTTCATGTCAGAAACAGTCCCTGTTCCCCTCATTAGGGTAATGATCAGATTCAGAACCTCATGTTTGTAAGGCAAAACCATTACCTCAGCATTTATTGGATCCTATCCACTCTTTGATAAAGAGTGAATAGCAAACAAAACCTGTTCTGAAGCAAAGGAGACAAGCTTCAATTATTACATCCTGAATGTAAGATGGCAATTAAGAACAAAAGCTTTCAAGAAGAAAGATGATTCCAGGAAATCAAGGAAATGATACTATGAGCGCTCCAAATTGAGTAGGCTCACTAGAACCTATTGTTGGAAAGGTGATGTGGAGGTATGGGGCAGAGATGCTGTGGAGGTGATACAATCACAAATGTGAAGATGTGCAAGAGGAAAGGATTAGAAAGATTTGAGAGCAGGGAAGATGAAAAACTGAGATTCTGAAGAGAGCAGGGAGGTCTCTTTCTTTTCCTTAGAGTTTGGTCACCTAGAGTAAGCATTACATTTTTTTCTTATAAGAAAAACAAGAAACTAATTATATGCTAGCATTTCAAGAATTTGTATAAAGAAAAGAGGAACAGATGGAGAGGATGTGGCTTAGTTGCTAGAGTGCTTGCCTAGTATGCAGAAAGCACCGGGTTCCATTCTCAGCATTGTGCATATCAGGCACAGTGACTCATACCAATCGTTGCACTTAGAAGGCAGTCATAGGAGGAATAGAACTTCAAGATGGTGACGGAATTAGAACCCAAAGAATGACACAGTATGAATCTGATCTATTTGAGCAAATAGATACAATGTCACTGTACTATTTGAGGAAATGGCTTCTTGGCCACGAGTGAGAGTATATTCCTTTCAAAGTCTTATTCTATAGCCACAAACAAGAAAATGGAAGTTTGTAAGACAGAAACTTCTCAGAAATCAGCCACTCAAACATTCAGAGAATTGCTGGTTGGTAAGAACTCATTAGGATGTAAAAAGATCCCTTTCTTTCTGGTGTCACCGCAGATCTGCTAGAAAGCATGAACAGGCTTCCCTATTAATAGTAAGAAATATTTCCTAAAGTTTCAAGATGCAGATGACACACAGTACAAGGTCAACAATTCCCAATGACACCACAAAGCTAGATTTCCAGTCCTGCTTGTTGATGCCATTAGAGAGCTAATATTCTACCCCTGTTCATGGAGATCGTGATAAAGCCAGGGTTTTATTACTGCCCAAGGAGAATGCTGTAGAAATAGGCTCTATTCTGCTCATAGAGGCCACCATAGAAACTTAGACTCCACATCAGGACACAGAGGTCACTATGGAACCAGACATCAAGCTCTGAATGTAAAGAACATTATAGAGACTGTTAAAATATCTTCTCTACCTAAAACTAAGAAGAAAATGGTCAATTACAAAAGCAAACAAATGTAAAACAGTTGTCTGATGAAATATTTAAGATCATCAAGTATGTATATATAAAACTTTAATGAGAAATTATTTACCTCGAAAACAAAAATGAATAGTCTTTCAAAGAAAACAGTAACAGTGTCAGCAAGAAATAAAAAATACAGTCATGAAACATAAATTTGAAACCCTGGCTTTGAGTAAAAGTTTCATTCTTTAAAAAGCAAGAAAAGCAAAGAAAGAAAAGGAAAAACGTAGGCTAATTAACAGTGGTGTTGGGGAACACTTGAAATGCTAGGATTTGGGAGGGAAAACATGAAAAAGAGAATACAGGATAAGTGAAAAAGAACAGATTGGACTATAACAGAAGGCCAATAAGTGTGTTATCAGAATGTTCAAAGGAAGTGAACAAGAAATCCTGAAGAAATACTCAAAGAAAAATGAGTGGCTATATCTTAATTCTTGTGAATCAATTCCATAACCTAAATGACCTTTAAATAGAGATGTTTCAAAACTACATAAAACACAAAAATGAGTTATATTCAAACTTAGGAACTCAATGTGTAATGTTGCTTTTTAAGTTGAAAGCAACATAGGCATGTTGGTTTAAAACTTACGGTCCTCGTGCAAAGGCAAAGGAAGCAGAGACAGGGAGGTCCTCAGGGCTTTGCTGATAGCCTGCCTGGTCTACTTGATGAACCTGAAAAACTGTATTATTGTCCCATTTCTGTTGCTATGATAAAACACCCTCAACAAAAGCAACTCTAAGAGAGAAAGGGTTTATTCAACCTGTAATTTGAGGTTATGACCCATTGTTGTGGAGAAATCAAGGCAGGGGCATGAAGCAGCTAAGCACATCCAGTCAAGAGCAGAGAGAATAAACACAGCATACTTCCCTGTGTTCCATCTCTCTACAGTTATACAGCCCAGCAAATGGTGCTGTCCATGGTGAACTGGGACTCGCCTCACCAACTAATCGATTAATTAATACAACTAAGATTGTCAACCGAGGCATTTCCACCCTCAGTGAGACTCTTCCCAAAGTTATTTCATATTGAAAATTAAAACTATCACAGCCAGTCTCACCAAGCTAGGTGGGAGACGGAACAGATGGCTCAGTGGTTAATAGCAATTGTTACTATTCCGGAGGACACGAGTTGAATTTGGATACCAGTATCTATGCCTGTACCTGGAGCTCCAGAGAACCTCACACCCTTCTTCTGCCCCGTAATGACACCTCACACCTGTGCTGTGAACATATATAAAAACACCTATGTATATACAAAATATATACTTAATAATTTTAAAGGACAAGGAGAAATTTAGTGTCAATTTTTTTTCTGTATTCACCTAAATATCACTATAATTCTAACCAAAATGGCAGAGACAATTCTAAAGATCTAGACAAAATAGTGGGAGACTCTCCATAGAAATGTGGAGTAGTTACAATAATTAAAATAACTTTCAAAAAGAACAGTGAGATTTGGGAGCTACCTCAAGAAATCAAAGTGTTTACCTTGCAAGTTAGAGGATAGAAGTTCAGATCGATCCCCAGGAGCCCATGCAAATCCATTCTAGTGGGCAGGTTAACTCAGCTGTAATTCCAGTCCTGGAAGATCTTCAGAGTAAGTTGGACAGTGAGACCAGCAACTGGTCATGCTCTGGGTTTGACTGAATAAGTCTGACTTCAGTCGGTGACCTCCATAGAGGTATATGTGTTTTCACCCACAAGGACTCCGGCACAGACAAAAATGTGGATTCGCAAACATGCACATTACACACAGAAGAAAATAAATAACTAAAAATAGTAGAGGGAAGGAATCTAGCTTATATTTATTATGCCAAAGACAATGTGGCATTATTGGATCAATTGACATGTTGATCAATAGAAGAAATGAGATCATGGAAGGATATACACACAAATACACTCAACTGATTATTGACAAACGTACAAAAGAAATGTAGTGGAGGTAGATGCATTATTATCAACAACTTATGCGCAGCAATTCAACACTGGCAGCAGCAATGAAATGTAGTCTAAGTTGACCCAGATGCAACTTTATTCAAAATGAATCCCAAATCAAAAAGTACACTATGAGTATAAAAGGCACAGAAAAGTCTCCATACCTGGGCCTAGAAAGAGTGTTAATTGATTGGAAAGCAAAAGTGTGACCAATTAAAAAATAAAAATAAAAGAAATTCCACTGCATTGGCCAAGAAACTAACCCTGGTCTTCCGTGTGGCAGGTGAGAATTCTACCATGGAGCCACCAATGCCCTATATCAGTGGACTAAGAGAGGGAAATAAGGGGAGAAGAGGGAGGACAGCAGGACTGAGAGGAGATGAGGGAGGGGGCTGCAGGCAGGATACAAAGCAAATACACTGTAATAAATAATAAATACATTTTAAAAAGAAAAAGTGATAAACATGTTATAATTAAAGCTTGAATTTTTATCTTATATAAATTTCCATCGAGAGAATGAGAAATAAACCTAGGCATGGCAGAACATGCTATTAATCCCAGTACTTCTTTTGGAGGTAGAGGTAGTTGGATCTAAATGAGTTCAAAGGCAGCCTTTTAGGAATCATGAAGACCTGGCTTCAGTTTCCAGAGTCCACCTAAGGAAGCAGGTGTGGTGGCATGTCTTCATAATCCCAGTGCTGGGGAGGCAGAGGTGGGAGAATCTCTGAGGCCTGATGATTTGCAAACCTAGCCTACTTGGTGAATGTCCAGCCAGTGGGAGATGCTGTCTAAAAAAATCAAAGTGCATAGCACATAAAAAATGAAAACCAAGGTTGACCTTTATTTTCCACAGATGTGCAGACACACGCAGACCTGTGTACATGTAAGCATGCACACACACACAGAAAGAGAAAATGACGCACAGACTAGATTATCATATTTTCATCCACTTTCTAACATTGGATAACTATCTACAATTGATAAAGGACTCTGAAAAATCAGCATTTAAAATTTTAATTAGAAGTTGGTCATGGTGATCCACAACTTTAATCCAAGCACTTGGGAGTCAGAGGCCTGCAGATTTCCATAAGTTTAAGGCCAGCCTGGTGTATAAAGTAAGTTCCATGACAGCGAGAATTAAAAAAAAAAATAATAGTAATAATAATAATAATCATTATAAAGCATGTTAAATACATAAATGTTGCTAAGATTGATAATTACATAGCAGTTAAACACGTGAAGAAATAGGGGCTTAAACAAAGTTGGTCACCTACCATTGCTCCTTAAGTTCATGAACAATTAACTCAGCTTCTGATCTAACTGAGAGAGTTCCTGGGATTCTGGGACTTGTGGTTTGAAAGCCATTGTACATACTAAATATAAGGCCCCTTTCATACCTACAAATGGAATTTCCAGGATTAGAGAGACCACATAATCTCCAGCTGAGCACACTGTCAGAGGGTAGTTTCCCCTCAGGCACTTATCTGTGGAATAGTCACTTTTACCTAGTCCATTGTTCCCTTAAAATTTATAGATGCTACAGTCACTAGAGTGGGATGCCAGAGGCTTTCTTTAAGAAAACTGTGTGTAATCACCTACACTGCTAAAACTATTGCATGCATACACCTGCTGGTGCAAGAAGTAAAGGCATTAGAGTTTATGATTTTCTTCTAGATTCAGGTCACCCTGCTGTAAAAGACTGCGTCAAGTCTCTGAAATTTAGAGGCTTGCAGAAGCACATAATTTACCACTCATTTTAAAAATACCTATGTAGTTAGTGCCTGTAGTGGTTTGCATTGAATGCCAACTTGACAGGACCCAGTATCATCTGGACAGTCTCTCGAGGCAGTTTTTTTTTTTTTTTTAATTAGGTTAATTGAGGTGTGAATACCCAGGTAAATGTGGACAGCATTTTTCCATGGGCTAGGGTTCTAGACTAAATAAAAAGGAAACAATTGCCTAAACACCGGGATTCCCATCTCTGCTCCCCCACTGTGGGCACAATGTGAGCAGCTGCCTCACGCTCCTACTAACATGTCTTCCCCATTAGGAATCAACACAGAAGCTTCCTTCCCTCCTTACGTTGCTTTTTGTTGGGAATTTTTGTCACTGCAATGAGAGAAGTAACTAATGCAGAGCCTTATGTTTGTGCCTGTGTGTACATTCTGCTAATATGTATCTTCATACTGTTTTTAATCTCCAGATAAATTCACACACACACACACACACACACACACACACACACACACA
Source organism: Rhombomys opimus (assembly GCA_010120015.1). NCBI lineage: Eukaryota > Metazoa > Chordata > Mammalia > Rodentia > Muridae > Rhombomys > Rhombomys opimus. Next base: position 1,673,111 of record REGO01000381.1, on the reverse strand, counting down.
CACCAGTGTTTTCTTTTATCTTCTTTGAATATTTCAGAATCTGAAGGCAAAGGATCCTTTTCATGGTCAAAATTTTTTATTTATTTCTCCTAAGTTTTTCTACAGGAAAATTCATTTTATCTACTTTTTTCTGGCTTTCTGGAGATGACCTTGTTGTAAAGGGGGAAAGAGACATAAACAAATAGACACAGAGCTAGCAAAGGCCAATCCTTTCCTGTTCCACACATAATTAAAAACATAATACATTTCCCATTCTCTGGCACTATCAGTTTTTTCTCCATGACAATTTAATCACATGACCTTGAATGGCTTCAGCTATAATAGAGAAAGAAGAGGAATCCAGAGCATGGGATCATGAGCATCTAAAGCTTCTCTTATTCTGAGCCAAAATTTCTAAAAATGAATTAATCATTTCATATTTGAAAGAGGCAAAATACCCTTGCTTGCTGGAGATATTTAGAAATGAGGGGTGTGTGTGTGTGTGTGTGTGTGTGTGTGTGTGTGTCTGTGTGTCTGTGTTTTGACAGTGGCTGAGCCTAGACCTAGGTCTTTATGGTGGAGATGGGGAAACAAAGAAAAGAGAATTTGTGGATTAACTGCATATAGTCACTCAAAAGACAGTGGAAAGTAGGTCTTTGATTCTGACGGCTCAGCACTAACCAGAGTATTTGTTTATAATGAGAAATGAGATTACAAAACTTGAAGATTAACATAAACACATTCAAACTGTTTCCTTTAAAAACAGACTTTATTGATGAGAAAATAAAAGGCAGAAAGTGGGGGAGAGTTACCCATAATCCCCATGCCAAGCCAGTATGTGTGAACATTTAACACCATTTCCCTTCAGTGTCTCTGTGGAACTTTGGACAGATTTTCCATCATCCTGCAAATCTGACTTTATTATCAAGCTTTATAAAATAAAGCCCTTTTTGTGTGCTGTCAGGGGCCACTTCACAGCAGATGTCCTGGGAACAGAGCAGTGGAGTCTGAATCTTTTACATACACTGTAGTTTACCTGGCCTTCGACAGACATGAATTAGATGAAACTTCAGACTTCCTGTTTGACAACAGTGCCCTAAGTAATGACTCTCATGGAATTAATGCGGTAAAAACACAGAGAAAGCTTATCTTAATCCCTAGCACTTAGAAAATATGAAAATCATGACTTGATACTCACAATACTTCAACTTAATCTATACTGTCCTGGAACATATTTAATGAAAATTCTGTCCTTAGAGACAAACTATCTCATCTGTGAGTGCTGTATAAAAAGTACTAACTTTACTAATTCATTCATTCATTCATTCATTCATTCATTATAATTCATTTACTTTGTATCCCCACTGCAGCCCCCTCTCTTGTCTCCTCCCAATCCCACCCACCCTCCCTCTTCTTCCCCTATGCCCTTTCTCTAGTCCCCTGATAGGGGAGGACCTCCTCCCCTTCTATCTAACCCTAGCCTATCAGGTCTCATCAAGGCTGGCTCCATCATATATGGCCACATAGACAACTGAACAAAATAATAACATAAAATGTGCATCTTCCATCCAAGATATAGCAGCATTTCTCCTTGTAGTCCTTAGCTCACTGCAACTTTCTGTTATACATTTGCTGTCCTTACCTATCTGGTGTATGGCAGAATGTTAATAGATGTGCATTTAACTGAAAGTTGTATTAATCTCAGGAAATGTTCACATTTAGAGAATAGCACAAACATTTATTTAAAAAAAGCATATGTGTTTCAGTTATCCTTTCTTTCTGCATTGTGATACATGCTTTTCCTCAGCCAAAATGAAAACAGTGTATTTCCCTGTAACTTGCAGTTCATCAGAGTGAAATAACAGTTCTAGGCACTAAACCAGATAACATTCATTACATTCTCTAATTGTTGGTACTATTTAATTTTTTATTAACTCTCTCTTACCTGGCAAGATTATGATCATCAGAGAATCTCACGGGATTTAGATTTGGCCCTAGCTCCATAGTAACTTTTCAGATAGACAGCTGGAAGAACTAAAATGGGGGGGGGGGATCATTTAATGTTATATTATGCACTGAGACTCCCTTGCTAAGGGGGAATACTTTCATGAATGCTAATGAAAAGTGAATTTCTAGAATTCCCACTAGGATGTCATGTAGACAAAAAGTGCAGTAAGCTCAATCGGTTTCGTGCCCTCTGCCCCCTGTATTGCCACGTTTATCAAAGACAATTTTAAAAACTCAATATTATATACTTGTTTTAGGAATTGTTGCTGTAGTTTTGTAGCCAAATGCCGAATCAAATGCTTTATGAGCTAGTTGCCAACTAGATTTCATTGTTTCTACACTTGGGTGGCATATCAAAGACCATACAACTTGTCTTCTTCAAAAACTTCAACTACAGGTTTAAAATGGGGGGCTAGAGATGGCTCCAGAACTGGAGAGACGGCTCAGTGGTTAAAAGATTGTATTATCCAAAGGAGCCAAGTTTGATTCTTAGCACCCGCATCAGGCCTCTCACATATACCTGAAACTTTAGTTCTAGGTGACCTGACTTCTCTGGCCTCTGTGTATACTCACATACAAATATGTCATAGACTCATACTGACCACATATATACATATAATTAAAAATAAAATATATGCTTAAAATGAGGTGCACGTCTTCATGGCCTTTAAGTCAGGATTTTATGCTTAGTGATTTGTGGTGTGTGTACACGCATGTGTGTACACAGATGTAAGTGAGGGGGTTGCATGTGAGAGAGAGGCAAGATGACAATATTGAGTGCCTTTCTACAGCTATTAACTCCATTACTATTTTTGAGACAGGGTCTGTCATTTCCCTGGAGCTCACCAAGTAGGTCAAGCTTGCTAGGATTGCTGGCAAGCAAGACCTGAGTGTCACTTGACTCTGTCTTGCCAGCCCGGGGATTACAAACATGCACTATCCATCTATGATTTTTGCATAGAAGCTGGGGATTAAACTCAGGTCCTCATGCTTGTAAGACAAGGACTTTACTGACTAAGCTACCTTGAAGTGCCTCCGGCAACCAATTCATTGAATTGCTAATCACAAACTTTTAGATAAAACCAAAGCTCCTAGTAGAAGATAGATACAGAAAGCCAGAGTCTATCCTTCATTGCCTCCAAAACTCGGAAATTACCACTGAGCATTGCATTAATTACTTTTATATTGTCAAAAAGCACCACGACCAGAATAACTGATGTCAGCAGGAATTTATCTATGCTTATTGTCCAAAAGGTTAGAGTTAGATGGTAGGAAAGAAGCCTGGCCACAGCTGCAGCACAAGGAGGAATCTGAAGGCTCACATCTTGTACTGAAAACAGGGAACAGACAGAGGAAACATAAAAGGGCATAAGTCGAAAGGCTTCCCGCGACACGTTTTCTCCAACAAGGCCGCACCTCTCAAGCCTCCCCAAACACACAGCCAACTAGAGACCAAGTATTCAAACGCCCAAGAATATGAGGAATTTTTCTCATTCGAATTAACTCAATCATTATCATTTTGGAAACTATGTTCTTTTTAAACACTTGCAGGCATCCCTCTTAACAGGATGTCAACAGCAGTATATCAACAGAATATTCAGACAAAACTGGAGGGATGGCTCAGTGGGTGGGAGCAACTCTGTGAAACCAAGAGAACATGAGTTCAAATCCCCAGCACCCACAAAAAGTCAGGCACTGGGGTATAGAACTGGAAGGATCCCAGGAGCTCTCTGACCAGCAGCATAGTCACAATGGTGATCTTTGGGCTTAGTGAGAAACTTTGTCTCTAAAAGAATTTAAAATATTTAAGGTAGAGAGTGATAATGAAGATAACCTGATTTTTTTTCTCTGTATTTGGACAAACAGGCACATTCAACAGCACAAACACAAATCATATAACAGCCACACTGAGAGACACTCATCCACCAATAGCCATCATCAACTCTTCATCTACTAACAGCCCCTTTTCTTTGTAGTCACACTTCACTATTTAAAAAAGTCATTTTCTTAATGGTGGTGACTGATCTCCAGTTCCATTTGTCCTCCTACATATCATCTGCCTGAACATCAGATCTCTTCACGGTGGTGCTGCAAGTAGGCACACCACTCAACTGAAACCATTCATAAGCAGGATTTCTAGAATCATATTTGTTAGGGGCTTCATCCATAAGAAAAGATAGGTTCCTGTGCTATCTTCATTTCATTTTGTACTGAAGATGCCCAAGAGCCAATATATCTGGAAAAGGAGATGAACAGGATTATGTGCCTATTGCCAGAAGAACCACTTTTGAGAGCCAGGCAGACCGATCAGTGTGTGCATGTTCTCCACAAACCACATCTGACAGCTTGAGTTCTATCAGGACTCACACACCTCTAAGAGGGGACTACATCTGCAAGCTGTCTTCTGCAGACAGGGGCGTGGTGGCATGCACACTCCTGACTCAAATAAAAAAACTGAACGGATAAAGAGAGAAAGGCAGAATTGCGTTGAGTGGGACAGATTGGCTTTTGTATAAGTTCAGCTAGTTAACCATTACGAATTTGTTTCTTTGAGACAAAAATTAAAAATAACACTTACCTTCTAATCCTTCCTTTCTCTTCTTCCCTAACTTGTAACAGCCAAAAAAAAAAAAGTTCTAATCCTGGCCTTAAAGGCTAGTGCATTAGGACTGAGAGTGCATGAACACCTTCCTAGATGGTCTTTTGTCCCCGCACAGTGTGTGCTGCACAGTTACGTGTTACAATGCCTCATGCTCTGTGGGTACACTTGCAATGTGCTTCATTTCATCGTGGGTACTATTTATGTCTCAGATGCATACAAAATTTTGTTTAAAGAACAAGCAGAGGTTAAGAAATGGCTCTGTCTGTAATGTGGCTGCTAAGCAAGCAAGAACACCTGTTGTTAGGTCCCCAGCTGGAGCCGGAAACACAATCCTGCACTCCTCCAGCTAGTGGACAGACACAAGAGGGTCTTTGGAGCTCACTCTGTAACGAGATCTATAAGTGGTCTTCTGCTGAGAAGGGTGCCTGAGAAGCCCTTTGTCAAAAGCAGTTCATCATACTATTTGTGTCTCTGTCATTCATGAACCTTCTCTCTTGCCTACATTTTAAATAAAATGGAAATGTAATTTTGACGACCTAGGCATAATCTGAGGGTCTTTGCTATTTAAAAATCAGTTTTTCATAAAAGTCTTTGACTTGCTTGGTGAGGGCCACACCAAGGTATTTTATGTCCTTTGTGGCTATTGTGAAGGATGTTGCCTCCCTCATTTCTTTCTCAGCCCTTTTGTCTTTTGCATACAGGAGGGCTACTGATTTTTTTTTTTT
>REGO01000381.1:1651238-1666943 GCA_010120015.1 Rhombomys opimus | reverse complement strand
AAGTGCAGATAGCATATGTAGTTAAGATTTCTATACCTGTGTTGCTGAGAGGAGGTCCTGGGTGGTTTAGAACTTCTGTAGGAAGCAGAGGAGAGGCTAAACTATTTATTAGGTCTTAAACAACTGAAGCTTTTATGTCTTTAATTTTTAATAACAAAAGACTATAACTATATAGTTTCCAGGCCCATCAGAGACCTAAGAAGGATAAATTCTACCTTAAAAACAGGAAGTAGGGGGCAAGCATCTTCCATTTTTCAAGAAAAGACAATAATCTCTCTTTTTTGATCTTATATCCTTATTGTCCCTGAAGACAAAAACACCAGTGGCTATTTTTTTCAACAATACTTAGTGGCCTTTTTGTTTGTTTGTTTGTTTGTTTGTTTCTGTCTCAGTGTTAGAGACATTATCTATGAATCAAACACTTTTTAGATCAGTGGGGATTTTGCAGTTATTGTTTTGTTTTATTTTCTAAAACCTGGTAATTCTAAGATGGTCCTGTCTGAAGTGACTAGTCTCTATGCTGCTGAGTCTCCAGCTAGGACTCCAAAGTCGCTTCCTGACAGCACAGAACAGTTGGTTCTAGATTAACCTTTTTTTTTTCCAACATGGGGTGTTTTTCTTTAATCCTATCTCACTTCACTGCCTTCTCCTGGCTCTCTGTCACGCCCAGAAGCTGTGGGACTTGAAACTAAAAATGAAGGGCACAAGACTAGGTGGATATGTCTCATTTAGCCCAGTCTATTTCACACTTTCACCCTGCAGGAAACTCAGGCTTTTAGTCACCAGGTTGGAACCCTCTTGTTTTTCTCTCTCTGCACTATTTACTTCCCAAGAGCTTTCATACCCACCTGTAACTTCTCAGGTCCACTTGCATTGTTTCCAATCATTCAACCATTCTCACAACCTTTTTAGAGACAGAATATAGGAAGAAGAAGTAAAAACAGAAAATTCCCTCTGGGAGCAAAGTGGGAGAGAAACCAGCAGCAGCATTGGCAATAAACTTTTACTGATGTCTTGAGACAGACTATCCTCTTTGAAGTACCCCTACCAGAGCATAATACACATTATAGTTAGCTGCTGTGGACAATCTGGAGTAGCCCATATATTCCACACCTGGGGTTAAAACAAAAATATATTCATATAACATAACTGGTTTTTAAAACTCTCACAACAGTGGAGATAGGTGGACTTCAGCAAATTTATCATGCAGCTAGAAGGGCATACTTGGCCAACTTCAGGCCAATGAGGTATACTGTGTGGAGGAAAATGTGGAAGGTACCTGAGGAACTACATCTAAAGTTGTCCTCTGACCTCTACATGTATGCATGTCCACCCACACAGATACATGCACCTGTGTAAGCACATACACATAGACAGACATTAAGTGAATGACTTCCCATTTAACAGCGGAGCAAGTTCTTGCCCTTGCTTAGTCCTGTGCTCTTCAATTGGTAAGTGACTTAACTACATTTTTTAAAAAATCTTTGGCTCTTGAAAAACAACGAGACCCATAGTACATTCTTTGGTAAATAGTGACTTTTTAGCTTCTTTGGGTCATTCACTGTATAGTATCCCTTAAGAAGCATCATGAGACATAAATGCACATGTGTCACTCTTAGGAGAAAGCTAACAATAGTGTTGTGAAGGAATCCCTGGTCGTAAAAAAGTAATGGAGAAATGGAAGTTATCTTCGTATACTCCATCTAAAGGTGTTCCTAGTGGATCTGCCAATGGATCACTGTTATTTAAAAGAAGGAAAATTCCATCCATTGTATTTTAGCAATAAAGACTCAGGAGCCAGGTGCTGGGGTGAAAACTGCTAGCTCAGATAGGCAGAGAAAGCCATCAGCTAACATTCCTTCTCAGCTCAGGTCTAGATGGGAAAAATCCCTAAGGCTCACTAGCTCAGCTGACAGCCCAGGAGCAAAATACCAATAAATAAATAAACGAACAAACAAACCCCCAAGGCCAAAGGCTTGCTAATAATGCTAATTATGTGACAATCTTTAAAGGTGGACAAAATAGTCATGCAGGTCATTGAACGGTGCAAGGTGCAGGAATCTGGAAAACAAGACAGAATTAAATATTAATATTACTGTGACCCTGAAAAGGTATGAAAGACCTACAACATACACTGTGGACAAGAAGCATGTGAAGAGATGTGAGAACTTTGAATCTAGAGAGCTGTTCACATGAAGAATAATGAGAGCTTGAGTGTGTGCTCTGTGAGCTGATACTAAAGCACAAAACACTGCATTTACTGAAGAGCTAAAGTGGAAACAAGCTCTACCTGCTACGACACCCTACAGCCATGATGAAGCTGTACTCCAGAGGGCCTAACCCTCTTGCAGTGCCTGAGAACATAAAATATTCTTAACTTATTGTCACCAAGAGACTTGTATCAATTTCAGCAAAAATAGTTGGACATTAAAACATAAATATTAAAGTTTACACCAAAAAAATGCAATGTGAGGTTTTCAGATCCAAAGTTCTTCATCCTTAATGCTATATTCTTTGAAATTTAAGGAAATATTGATCACAAAATAAAAAAATGAATTTGTTATAGTGAAGGTATACAGGGTTTTTAGAAGTAGTCTTTTCAGGTCCAGAGGGATAATTCAGTATATCAGAGCATTTGTTGTACAAGTCTGTCTCAGTTTTTGGAAACCATATCAAAACAAACAAACAACAACAAAATAGATGTGATATCAGCCATGCATCTGTAGGACCAACACTCCTACAGCAAGAGGTCAGATAGAAACGTGTGTGTGTGTGTGTGTGTGTGTGTGTGTGTGTGTGGTTTTATGACAAGCTTCGTGTCATGCTAGCTTGCTATGTTATATGCAGATTCTGAGGATATGAACTCACACCCTCAGTCTACGTGACACATGTAGTACCAGCTGAGCCTTTTTCCAGTGCAACTTCTATTTTTTTTTCTTAAATATTACATTCTTAAAGTGTGTTCTCTGTTAGGAAACTAAAATACAAATGCATAATGTTTGGCAGTGGAAGTAGCATATTACATTCAAAGTGTTTCAAATGTTTCATTAAAGGCAATTCTATAAAAGTGTTTTTTTTTTCCTTTCTTATACTGAAAATGTATAAGAAATGTAGAAAACAAAAAGTTAATATCATAGAAAATATATATTTTAATTTGGAAATGGCTCTAACAGTTATTCTATCACGATTTTCTGGCTTACTTCTGTAAGAATATAAAGATGAAATATAAAAACTTTATTATTAATTGTAGGGATATTAAATACCATTTGCTATAAATCACAGCACATTAGTGACTAATGTTCAGCAATATCATTCCCCATGTCACATTTAGAACAGAACTGATTTAAGTGAAGGGAAAGTTATGAAGTATGTGCAGTAATTACTGAAATTATTAGAAAAATAATTCATCAGTTAGAGAATTACTTAGAACATTATTTCAATTTTTGCCAGTCTCTTATATCCAAGGAGTAGAAGTGTAGAACCATTAGTGCATTCTCCATAAAACTGATTAATTTTGATGGACAGAACTAATTTTATGGTTACCAATTTTGTGCTGTCTCAAACGTTCTCTTTCAGTTAGAAATCTTGGCTACACTGAATTTGCTTTTTCTCTAACAGTGAATTTCCAAATTTCTTAGCTCAATCGTCATTTATCACTAAATCACTTCCCTTCACTTTCTGTCTTTCTCACTGTGTTATATTTCCAATACATGTCTAATCTTAATAATTTCTTCTGTCCAAATTGTCCTCTGACCACAATCACATTTCATGAGCTCATGAAGAGATTTAACTTAATAATACTTTGTACAGTTCTATATAAATAACCGTGCCCCTCATTTCCCAATGAAAGGCAACATGAAGTCACAGGTTAGAAAGTTGAGAGCAATGCAATGGCAATGGGCTCTTGAAGAAGCAGGGGTTGGACTATGTAGGCATTTTCCCCCGGAGGACATGTGAGCAAATGTCCATTGACCTTAGACTGGGTACCAATGACAGACTAATGCTTTTTTCAAGCCTATCTTAATGAAACAGTGAGTTTATTGAGATTACTTACAACAGTGGTTCTCAACCGTCCTAATGCTGCAATACTTTTTTACAGTTCCTCATGTTGTGGTGACCAACACTGCAACATTTTCATTGCTACTTCATAATTTTAATTTTGCTACTATTATGGATTGAAATGTAAATATCTGATATGCAGAACATCTGGCAAGTGACCCACAAAGAGGTCATGAACCACAGACTGAGAACTTCTGACTTACATGAATATGGGGGAGAAGTTATGTACAGAGGCATGGATGACTTAAAGACATGACTGAAAGGCAATCCTATAAAAATGACTTTTTGTTCTTAGATAGAAGATAAAGAGTTGCTATCAGAGAAAAAATATTTCTTTAATTAAGAAATAGCTCTAACAAAGGCATCGCTGAAAAGCCCTCTCTACCAGCCTGGGTGAGGACTCATGAAACCTGCAATTCCTGAAGCTACTTGCACAACTTCTAAGCAGCTTATGGGAGGCAGGTTCTTTTTTTCATTCTCTCCCTTACTGTTTACATAACTTTGCAAAAGTGACCCACGAATCTTTATGTTTAGGGAGCTTTCTGTGTGTGTTGATTGCTCCTTGAGAACTGAAAATTTTATTTATGTCTTGAATCTTAATGAGGCTGCCCCCAAAAGGGAGCAGTTGATTCAGGAGAAAAAGCCAAGGAAAAGGTTGTCCCTAACTCTCCTTGATTTGCAAGGAGGCATTTGGAAGACATTCTCAAAAAAGAAAAAGCTACCCAGCCATTAGAAATGAATTATGGTAAGAAAAAAAAAGTTCGCTATCCATACATTTCTTTCTAAGGACCTTCAGAACTGGTAACTTTTTCAACATCATCACTTATGAATGAATTACGTCCTTTGTAACTGTGCTTGAAATTTTTCATTATTTAAGAATGCAAAGGAGAAATGGTAGGACCTGGAAAGGATCATCCTGAGTGAGCTGTCCCAGAAGCAGAAAGACACACATGGTATATACTCACTCATATAGACATATAACATAGGATAAACCTACTAAAACCTGTACATCTAAAGAAACTAATTAAGACAGAGGACCCTGACCAAAATGCTCAATCCCTCTCCCGAAAGGCAAAGAGGATAGACATCAGAAGAAGAAGAAAACAGGAATCAACCTAGGAACCTGCCACAGAGGGCCTCTGAAAGCCTCTGCCCTACAGACTATCAAAGCAGACACTGAGACTTATGGCCAACTTTTGGGAAAAGTGCAGGGAATCTTATGTAAGAAGTGGGAAATAGTGAGATCTGGAGAGGACAGGAACCCCACATTGAGAGCAACAGAACCAGAAAATCTGAACACAGGGGTCTTCCCAGAGACTCATACTCCAACCAAGTACCATGCATGGAGATAACCTAGAACCCCTGCACAGATGTAGTCCATTGCAATGTAGTATCCAAATGGGTTACATAGTATTGGGAAGAGGGACTGCCTCTGACATAATCTGATAGGCTTGTTCTTTGATCACCTACCTCTGAGGGGAGAGCAGCCTTACCAGGCCACAGAAGATGACAATGCAGCCATTCCTGATGTGATCTGATAGACCAAGATCAGAAGGAAGGAGAGGAGGACCTCCCCTATCAGTGGACTTGGGGAGGGGCATGCGCAAAGAAGGGAGAGGGAGGGTGGGACCAGGATGGGAGGTGGGACGGGCTTATGGGGGAAACAAAGTGAATAAACTGTAATTAATAAAAAAAAAGAATGCAAAAGAGCTGTTCTGAATAGTAATTATTTTCATTTTTTCTAAGTACCAGATAATGAAGACATGGCTCTGTTCTATCCATATATTGCAAATAAAAATGCATGGCATGGGTAGTTGAGATCCCAGCAAAAGGTAGATCAGTCAGTCTAAAATAGTTGAGGAGTACAGTGTTTGGTCAAAGTGTTCTCAAAGTTCTGCATTCACGTATTATTCCTAGAACCATGCTTCAAGATGGTGTAAAACATTTTATCTTCTTTTGGAATCTAACTTTGTAGGAAGAAAATTTATACCCACTTATTAAATTTTAGCTATATTTTGGTGGTGCAGATATTTGTAAGAATATCTTCAATTTGTGAAGAGTTCACAAGTGTTAATAAATCATAGTTCCTTTGTATTTGTGTGTGTCTGTGAGCATATATGAATTTCTCTGATGTGTGCATGTGTATACCTATATAATAAAATAGTTAATATAGATGTTTTATTTACAAAAATTTATATTCCTTATTCTACTGCTTAATGAATGAAAACTTAAGAAATTATATGAATAATGGATTACTGATATTGAACCAGTGACCAAGTGTTTCAAATGCAAAACAAAAGATTACTGATGTCACCAATAATTAGAATATAACATATTTGTTGTTGAGTGATGTATCAGTAAAAATTTAACAACATGTACTTTTAATAAACTAAAGAATAAAGGTTCTCAACATTTGGTGCTGGATATAGGAAGGTCTAGGAAACTCTCATGCCACATTATTAAATTTACATGTATGGTTGGCACGTGTAAAAAGCTCTTATACAAGGTAGATCCAAAACTAAAATATACAGACATAATGGTATGTCTGCCATTTGCCAGGCAATTCTCATGAGAAGAACTCCAGTAACAGTGTCTTCTAGTAAAATAATTATTGCAGTGTATACCTTGAAACGATCTCTCATAAATATATATCAAGATTCCTAGAGCAGTCAATGTCTTAGTCTTAGTAAGGATTTCTACTGCTATGATAAAACACTATGACCACAAACAGTATGTGGAGGACAGTGCTTATTTCATTTTACACCTTTCAGGTCACACTCCATCACTGAAGGAAGTCACGGCCTGAACTCTAGCAGGAGCCTGGAGGCAGAAGCTGAAGCAAAGGCCATGAAGGAATCCTGCTTACCAGCTTGCTCCTCTTGGCTTGCTAGGTTTGCTTTCTTATACGGCCCATGACCGTCTTTTCTTAAGTGGTACCACCACAGTGAACGATGCCCCCCACCTCAATCATCAATCCTGAAAATTCCTGAGAGCCTTGCCAACAGGCTTTTCCTGTGGGCGCATTTCCTCAGTTGAGGTTCCTTCTTCCCAAGTGATTCCAGCTTGCATCGATTTGACACAATAGCCAGTACACGTGATAAGTCATTCCAAAATCCAGATATTTTCATTTTAGTACCCTTAAGCCATTACACAAGGGTATGTGGGAAATGATGGACCTTGAATTGGTTGAGTGTTAGGCCAGATAGAGCATCACACCAGAGAAAACATGTGAAGGACTTGGGTGAGTGAGCCTTTGTGAGAAGTGCTATTAGGAGAGTTGTTAGACAGCATGACACACAGCACAATACAGGCTCTTTAGTTCTGGTGGAAAAATGAAAATTTCTTACTTTCATTCATTTTTATGTGCAAGTGGAATATTCTTCAAACTGAACTTGAGCTGAACTTGGTACACATAAGTGCTAATAGCAATGGACCAAAATTTAGATTTAGCCATAAACTTATCTTGGAGTTGCAAAACAGTTTTGTCATATTGCTCACCTCTATAGTCTGATGGCTGAGTGCTCACAGCGTAGGCTTTCCCTTCTTTCTGGAGACAGACTGCGGGGCTTGTAGCCTACTATCTGAGAAAGGACAAAGGCAGCTAGAGAGTCTATGATCTATTTAAAAAATAAAGATAGTCGGAAACCCCAAAATTTAGAACAGTAACACTAATGTCTAATTGAAATATAGAAGTAATAACAGGGCAGGAGTCTACCGCAGAAGGCATCTGAAAGACTCTACTTAGCAGGGTATCAAAGCAGATACTAAGACTCATAACCAAACATTCTGCAGAGTACAGGGAATCATATGAAAGAAGGGGAGTTAGTATGATGTGGAAAGAATAGGAGCTCCACAAGGACCAAATATATCTGGGCACAGGGTCATTTCTGAGACTGACACTCAACCAAGGACCATGTATGGATATAACCTAGAACCTCTGCTCGGATGTAGCCCATGGTAGCTCAGTAACCAATTGGTTTCCCATAGTAAGGGGAACAAGGACTATTTCTGACAGGAACTCAATGGCAGGCTCTTTGACCTCCCCATCCCCCAAGGGAGGAGCAGTCCTGTTAGGCCACAGAGGAGGACATTGCAGCCAGTCCTGAAGATACCTGATAAAACAGGGTCAGATGAAAGGGGAGGAGGTCCTCCCCAATCAGTAGACTTGGAAAGGGGCAGGGAGGAGATGAGGGAGGGAGGGTGGGATTGGGAGGGAATGAGGGAGCCCGATACAGCTGGGATATAGAGTTAATAAAATGTAACTAATAATAAAAAGAAAAAAAGTAAATGACAGAAGTAAACACAAAGAATACATTCTGTATATTACACAAGAAATAATGTTGCCAGTTTGAGTTGTGGCACAGGTGATAAAAGTGCTTGCCTGGCATGCTGATGCTGAGTGGTACTTCCAGCATGGAGCCATTATGCTACCCAAGGTCTGGGACCTTTTACACTTCCCATGGGTTATATGGAATGAGTGAAATTATAGACTCAGGTGGGAGCCCAGAATTACATTCTGTCCTTTGAACTAGTAGTATAATAGAATTTACTTTTCATTTTACATATCTAAGTAGGCAGTTGAGAAAGCAGCATACTACAGTGAGGGTTAGCAAAAAAAAATTAATGGCCCAGTGATGGTTGTAAAAGTGGAACCAGGAAAATAAAGATTGGCACCAGTTGTTAGATTTTTTACTTCTTTTTCTCTTCTGAAGGATATTTTTGACCATAGCTATTTTTTTAATTATCCCTGACTGATTGACATAGATGCAATAGTTTCTCCCAGTGCCATATCAGTAATTCCTTGTCACCAAAGGAGGAGGTCTAATCCTCTTTGATTCTGAAGAACAACCTCTGCTAAGGTATGTAGCTTGCTTTATCTGGGTGTGATGGGTTCAAGGTGTGACACCAGTAATCTTCATTGCTGTCAAGGTGGTGAAGAGCATGGTGTATGTGCTTTTTCACACTGGTTCCAGGAACCAAGTTATGATTCTCCTTACCTACATAATAAGGTCACCATACTGAAACTTGTGAGCAATGATATAGGCTCTCAAACTATCTGATGAACAATTTTCTGAGGATGTTTCAGGGCTTGTAAGAACTTGAGGATGATGAAATGGTTAATAATTTTTGCTATAGAAACTTCCTGGTATGGGGCACATGTGGCCCTTAGGAGGGTAAAACGTAGACGTTGGCCCATTTTTTTTTTCCTGTCTCAAGGACAGTTTTAGTTTATTTGTCCTGCGTATTTTGGGACTTCAGACGTAATCTGGTTTCTAATTACTTTAGGACACTTTTCAGATTTAGAAAAAGCTTGGCTGTGAAGGCCAGGCCATTGTTGGACACCAGGAGAAGAGCAAGCCAAATCTATTGTAATCTCTGGCCTAACACTGGAATTTTAGATGGGTGTCTGGTGAAGTCCTGTGACCATCTGTCTTCTGAAAATGGCATGCAGTATAGATCTGTCATTCAGGAAGAACCACCACACATTTGCCTCCCATTTGGCATCTTTCCTTTTTGTACACTTGTTTTCTTTGGCTATAGTTTGAAATCTGGAGCAGTTCAGGTTCAGACAGGGTACAGAGGAGGACTTTGCAGACCTGATAAAACAGGGTCAGATGAATGGGGAGGAGGTCCCCCCCATCAGTGGACTTGGAAAGGGGAAGGGTGGAGAGAAGGGAGGGAGGGTGGGATTGGGAGGGAATGAGGGAGCGGGATACAGCTGGGATACAGAGTTAATCAAATGTAACTAATAAGAAAAAAATAAAAATTAAAAAAAAATTTAAAAAAAAAGATCTGCTGAGGCATCACATTTCCAGAGCCATCCTCCCAGTAGCTAAGTCTGCTTCCCTGTTCCCTTGGGCCTCCAGGGATTCCCTTATTGGTGCCTGTTTCAGCAGACAATAGTTGCTCTCTTGGTAGTTATTTGGCCTCTAGTAGGGCCAGGATTTCTTCTTTGCTTTTGGTTTCCTTTATGGCTGAGGTGAGGAGTCTGCTCATTCTGTATATCAGACCCAATGGACATGGCCATAGCAAATGAATGACTGTCCATGGATACAGTCATGCCTCTGCTGATCCCCAAGTAAATTGTCTGGGTTAATTCCAGAAGCTCAGACATTTGTGCTGAAGACCATTGGCTGAGGGACTGTGTCGACACTGTCTTGTCCAAGGTGACATCTGTGGCTCTGGTACACCTGATTTTTCATATTGAACAAAACTGCTGCCTCCATTGTATATGTTAGGTCAGGTCAGATAGACTGGGCCCCATCAATTGTTTTCAGGTAAAGCATGGATCAGGAAATGCAGATGGGAGCTGTATATTCCTGGCCTGCCAACCCCTCGGTGTCGGAAGCAGAGAATAAGAGGCTGTGGTAGCTGGTTCTAAGAGACCTGCCTTGTTTGTGTGTGGGGGCTGGGGGGACTGAAGCTGTTCTATCCTTCACAGTAGCCAGCTGCACTCTCCATATTACCCATGCAAGTCTGGATAAGCTGAGATGTAAGATTCTGTTGAAGCCAGAGGGACCTGGGTATCCTCACATGGGTTTGTGCCCAGGGAGCATGACTGCATCTACTGCAATATCAGAGAACTACACCCTGCTGTGCCAACTATCTGTTTGCTGGAGTCTGATGGCCCTAACAGGTCTCTTGGCAAGGCTCTGTTGGATTTTCATCTGGTAGCAGTCTAAGTAGACTAAAGTTTTATGGAACTGGATTCAGAGCGGTTTAAGGCTAAGAGTCTATATATGCAATATTTGTGCATTGTAGTTCAAACTTTCTGGGGTACCCCTCAGGAAGGCCACCTGGGGTAGTTAGGAATACCACTAAGTTTGTCCAAGTCAGTTTTATCAGCTTCTTTTACCAGCATGGCTATAGAGGCAACTAGCCACAAATGCCACAAATAAGACAACCAGTAGAAATAGAATAAAATTATTGGACAGACTCCTGACCTCTTCTAGGGTCCCAGTACCTGAGCAAAGAACTCCTTTGTAACCAAGCATTATCAATCAAGCATTATTCATCACTTACATAAGACAGAGTGTCCTTCTTCCCTCTTCCTATTCTAGTATCTCTGGCTTCCCTCTCTGGGACCCCATTTATCTTTAATTTTTATTCATCTATTTTTTTCCGTCGAACCACTTTTAAGCAATCTCCAATAGTTGGGACCTATTTATATTTGCAAATGCTGTTAATTTCAAAAGTTTCTTTTCTAATATTTCGGGCCAACTGCATAACGAAAACAATATTTTTGAGCAGCTGTTTTTATTTCTTTTAAAAGAAAATTGTCTATAACCTTCTTGCCTTGGTCACTGCTGGGATTCCAGTCAGGTAGGACAAGAGGGAAAATTAGCTCTATTCTGGCTGCACTGTCTTGCAGAGATCCACCACCTGGGCTGGGAGTGGATTTTTACTCTCTTTCAAGAAAGTTGAATAGTGGTTTGAATAAGAAAGTCACAGGTTGAATTCTATGCTAGAATTCTAATGGGTGGAAAAGTTTAGAAAGAATTAGGGGTGGAGGAGGTGTGTCACTGGGGCTGACCTTCAGATGTTAAAAGGCCATGCCATTCACAGTGAGAACTTGCTACCTCTCTCATCCTTTTGCTTGGGGATCAAATGTGAGCTCTCCCCTCCTGCTCCACTGCTATGCTTGTTGCCGGATGCCATGCTGCCACTCATGATGCTCATAGATTCTCACCTTCTGGATCCAGGAGTCTCCAAATTAAATGCTTTCTTTCCTGGTCATGGTGTTTTGTCATGGCAATAGAAAAATAAGTAAGGTAAATATCAAGTAATATTGCAGCTCTTCTCTTGGACCTCTGTCTAGCAAACCACAAGTAAAAGCTCCCTTTAACTTTTATGGCACTATAGGCCATTTCTGGAACTATTGTTTTAGTTCAAGTTGTTCCAAAGTGCATCTCAAGGCATATTTACTAGCCATTGCACAATTAGGAAAGGATTCCATACTATTATTGATAGTGAGGGGGAAACAGACACAATATGTGAAAGTGTAGGTAGCAAATACAAGCTGGTGTGTCCTAAATCTACCCGTGGGGTTAGGGAGAATGCTCAGGCAATAAACTTAGACATGTGGTTACTATCAGAACTAACAGCTAGATATGGTAGCAGCTTAGTAATCAGTCCCAACCTTGGAAAAGTAGCAAAAGGAGTAGACCTATTGTTCAGAGGTCAGTCAGCTTTGCCCACATGCTTAGTGCTAGGCTACTGAGAATGCCTTTCACTTTTACATATATACAGATACCATAGATAGATAGATAGATAGATAGATAGATAGATAGATAGATAGATAGATAGATAGATAGACAGAAAACAAAGAAGTGAGTAACAAGCTAACAAACAATCAAGCAAATTTTTCGGGTGGTTTATTGAGACGGAAACTTACATATGGCATATTATGTCCCAAGGGTACAGAGAAATAAACACTGGAAAATCATCTTACCTATGCTCTTTCTCTTTCTTCTGACTGTGGTGCTCCTTTACTGACACACATGCACATATCAGTTAGACTGCCAATAATCTCTGAGAAAGTGGTCAGGAAACCAGGTCTTGCTTTGTATTATAGACTTTGGTGTCAATAAGTGATAGGAGATATTAAAAGCCAAAATATCCCAGGCTGTAGGGACACTAAACACACCACAGTGTTTTTTTTTTTTTTTTTTTTGTATAACATGGCCAGCGATGCAGAAAGCAGGTGAAGAATTTAGAAGTCCATTGCCCTAAGACAGGCAGGTAACCTGCATCGACAGGAGCCTGGAGCATACCTCCCACAATCTTTTGCACCTCACACAAATTGTCTTGATCCGCATATAACTGCACACTCAGCCTGTCCTGAGGCCAAGAGCTCCATCTGTTTCTTTGCTTCTCTGCACCTGGTCTCTGACCCAGTTTACCAACTGACATCACAGCGACTCACCTGTGTTGCTCTTTAACCTGGTCCGTACCATAATGATTCAGGAAACTTTTTGTTTTTATTCTCTCTCTCTCTCTCTTTTAAACTTCTGGAAATACTTGTACCATGCCACTGTCATATCACCCTCCTTCCCCCCTCAAACCATCTTGGTTTCTGTCTAACAACAAGCACACTGCTTCTTGTCTATATACTTACTTAAGTGTTGGCTTCTTTTTCTGAGCAAATTCTGTTTCAACAACATGAACGAGGATTCATCATTTCATTTTCTTGTCTATATAGCCAGAGAGAAACCCCAATTATATTTCTACATTTTAGGGTAGTATGTCAACACTAAGACCAAAAACATCTACTTTACAGTGATATCTCATAGAATAAAGCACTTTCCTCACAACATGAGGATGTTACATGGGTGGAGGGCATGCACACTTGTTCAATGATCATGAGAGAGGACCTTTTTCAAAAGGAATAAAATGGATGCTACATGAAGAATGATGTTTAAACTTGATGTTTCTGGTTCTGTCTCTGTTATTCTCTCTCTTTCCCCCCTTTCTCTCTTATACACACACACAGCAGGGTGGTGTGTAAAAAGACATTATTTTTGACTAGTTACTATTCATTAGGACTCTTCTTCTAGTCACATGACTCAAGTAGAGTTATGATGAAGAGACAGTGGGAAAATCTTGCATAAGTTGTAGTAAAAAACAATATTTATTTCAAATTCAATCTTAAGAGATAGTTGAAGCCTTTGACACTGTGGTAAGTTAAACATAAGTTGCTGAATGTTTCCTATGCACTAGGAATCAAGTACCTGGTCTCTGTGATATAAGGGTTATGAGAACCCTAAAAAACTGTTCAAGAATTTTAAGCTTCTCACCATGAACTTTCAGGTGAAAACTTGAACTCCTATCTCAATATGGCAGCAGGAAGTGGTTAGAGTGTGATCCTATCACTCATGTCACTGATTGTCACTGAGATAAGGCTTGATTTATGGTTTAAGACATACATCAGAGGAAAGTCCATCACAAGAATCTTAACCCATAGAACACCTGAGGACTCAGCCCATGGCTCAGTGGGAAACATGCTTCCTGTACAAGTATGAGGACCTGAATTCAGATCTTTAAGACTCGCATAAAAATCTGGGCATGGTAGCATCTGTAGCCCCAGTGCTGGGGTACAGGCTGGTTGATTCTAGGGAATCACTGGACAAGCATCCTAGCCATTCAATGAGCTCCAGATTCAGGGAGAAACTATATATCAAAACTTAAGGTGGGCAGTAATCGAGAAAGAGGCCTGACATCCACATGCACACACAGACAGACAGACAGACAGACAGACACACACACACAGACACACACACACACACACACACACACACAGAGAGAGAGAGAGAGAGAGAGAGAGAGAGAGAGAGAGAGAAGCATCCGCTTCCAATATGTAAACACTTTCTTCCCTATGGACACTTTTTTAAATTTAATTTTTATTTTCTATATGTTATTAACTTTGTAGCCCCCACCCTATCCCCTCCCAAATCAGCCTCCCCTCCTTCCCTCATCTCCTCCCATGTCTCTTCCCCATTCCACTGATAGGGGAGAACCTCCTCCACATCCATTTGACCCTAGCCTAACAAGTCTAATTGGGACTGTCTTTCATAGTCTTCCTCTGTGGCCTGGTAAGGCTGCTCCCCTGTCACAGGGAGGTGAGCAAAGAGCCAGCCACTGAGTTCATGTCAGAGACAGCCCCTGCTCCCCTTATTAAGGAGTCTATTTGGAAACTGACCTGCCACGGACTACCTTTGTGCAGGGGTCCAGGTTATCTCCATGAATGGCCCGTGGTAGGAATACCAATCTCAGAAAAGACCCCTGGGCCCAGATTTTTTGGTTCTGCTGTTCTCCTTGTGGCGTTCCTATCCCCCCAGGTCTTTCTATCTCCCCCTTCTTTCATAATATTCCCTACACCCTGCCCAAAGTTTGGCTATGAGTCCTAGTGTCTGCTTTATTACCCTGCTGGGTAGAGTCTTTCAGAGGCCCTCTGTGGTAGGCTCCTGTCTTGTTCCTTATTTTCACTTTCTTCCTGTGTCTATCCCATTTGTGTTTCTGAGTGAGGATTGAGCACCTTACACAGGGTCCTCCTGGACACTCTTAAAAGAAGCTATTTTCACTAACTACATGCTAATACTTCCTCAACAGTAAAGTATACAAATTCTTTTCTCAAAAAATTACCATTAGTACTTTTTCTAGTAGGTTAATTAAATCTGTTGTCATATTCTTCCAAGTGTTGAAATACATGATAGTTAATTTTATCTGTCAAGTTAACTGGGATATGGTACACAGACACTTGTAGTAAGTGGCATCAATCTAGTTGTCACCATACAGCTATTTTTAAAAATGAAACTAATTTCTTAAACTGTAGATTTTAAGTAAAACAAATACCTTCCATAAAGTGGGTGGACCTCAGTGGAGCAGTGGAAGACCACATGAGAAACCAGACTAAACTGTCCCAAGGGAAATTGAATTCTGCCTTCAGGAATTCCAATGTATGCTACGACAACTCTTACCTACATCTCTAGGCTGCCTAACTGCCAGCAGATCTGCATATTTTTGATGTGTCAATTAACACAATGGCACTAGTTATTTCCTTAAAACAATTATCTATCTGTATTAGTCTCTATAAGAACAGAACTGGGGGCATATATTCCTACGTTATAACATAATTCATTAAAACAC
>REGO01000381.1:1550804-1587622 GCA_010120015.1 Rhombomys opimus | reverse complement strand
CTCAGATCATCAGATTTTGTGAAGAACACATTAATCCACTGAGTCATCTTGCTACCCCAAACCAGATTTTTGAAGGAAGAAAACCATGAAGGAGCAAAAACATAAATCTCAGGGTTCCCAATGGACTTGACATGCATTGTCCTTTGTGCTCTTCCTGGCAAGAACAAGAAATATTGTAATATACATGAGACTTCTGACTCCCAAGTAGTCATGGTTTAGATAAAAGGTGCCCTACTATTGTAGGTAAAAAAATAAATAAATAAACAATTTAATTGAGACCTCTCCTTAAGTGGTTTAAAGACAAAGCTTCAAAGATAAGAACACCGAATAAATATTCAGGTAATATTTCTCTCTGTGTCTGTCTTTTTCTGTCTATCTCAGTTTCCCCTCTGTGTGTATTTCTTTCTATTTCTGCCTCTCTCTCTTTCTCTCTTTCTCTCTCTCTTTGTCTCTCTGTGTGTGTCTGTGAATGTATGTGTGTGAATGAGTGTATGTATATATGCATTTATGGGTACTTGCAGGTAGAGTATAGAGCTTACCCTTGGGTGTGGTTGCACAGGAGCCATCTCTCTTTTTTCTTGAGGCAAGGTTTCTCAGAGACCTGGGCTCACTGAATAGGATAGGATTGCTTGAATCCACCTGTCTATCCCTACCAGTCCTGGGATTATAATGAAGGGCCAATAAACTTGCCCTGGGTTCAGGAAATCAAATTCAGATCATCATGTTTTCACAGCAAGCACTTTTTTAACTGATCCATCTTCCCAGACCAGAAATTTCTTTATATGATCATACCTGGGACCACAGTTTTATACTCCATGTTCCAGTTTATCTCCTGTTACTATGATAAAATACTTTGAGCAAAAGTAATTAATTTAGGGAAAAGGCAGGTTTACAATCATGAGCAATTTTAATTCCAAGCCACAGTCCATCACTGAAAGAACTCAAGGCAGAAACTTGACTATTGAAGTCCTGCTTGTCATTGCAAATTTCATCTAACACTGGATCTCCCTGCATAGCCAAAGAAGTATAGCAGAAACCATGGATGATGCTGGTTGCTGTTAGTTATCCTTCCTATACAGCTCAAAAGAACCTGCCCATGGAATGATGCTGCCCACAGTGGGCTACCTCAACTAAAAAACAAGTCAATCCCTAACTGACACGTCCATTGGCCAATCTCATCTGCAAAATTCTCAACTGAAGCTCCTCTCACAGGAAACCTCCAGGATTCAGCAAGTTAAGCTAACTATGATACCTCAGTGATTTTAAAAACAAAAGGTTTTCTTTAAAGTATATAGAAAGATGTAATCCATAGCTAGATGATAATTAGATAACAAACACATCAATCAAGCCATATTGAGTGAAGTTATTTAATAAGACAATGAAACATTCATTCTAATTGTTCCTAATGTAATAGATATGTGGAGTAAAATAGGAATACAATATATAGAAAGCAAATAGAAAAAGAGGAAAACAGAGATTCTAAGCATAAGGATTTATCACTGGAAAAAAATTCAACAGAAGAAATTATTAAAAAATTAGACTATAGAAAGAAATCGGAAATTAAATCAAAAGGGAAAATATCCATTAAGACATAGAAGGAAAGGAAACCTGACAAAATGAGCTTAGCTCTGTCTCCCACATCAAGATAATAACTTGAGGTTACTGAAGTCCTGAGGGACAGGGTGTGAGGAAAGGGGCAGAAAATGCATTTCAGGAAATGATAGTGAAAGTGTGCCACTTTAAAAACTTATTTTATATGAGTTTGTGTGTATTCTTGTTCACGTATGTTTGCATACATGTAAGGGTGCACATGTACGTAGATGCCCAGGTGATGGACTCTTTCTCTTATTCATTGAGACAGGGCCTCTAAATTGAACCTGTTTCCTGCTACCATAGGTTAGTTTGAAAAGCCAAGCCATCTCTCACAGTGGACCACTTGTCTTTCAAATATTGTGACTATAGAAGACCTGGGACACCTACTCAGTATTCATCTGCTTTCTTGAACTCCAAACTCCAGTTCTTATATTGTCAAGCATAGGCTTCATCCACTGAGTCATTTTTCCATTTATCATTTATGATGAAATGTATAAACGCAGAGTAATGAATTCATTGAACATCAAACTCATTAAAACAAGCAATGAAACCACCAAGGCATATAACCATCAAATTCCCTAAGAATCTGATAGAAAGAAAAATCTTTCTAGCTTCTCATGGAGAAACTGTATTTCATTCACAGTTGAACAAAGATAATGACCATTCAGGAAGAGGGGTGAAATTTATCAAGAACTATTAAGCATGGATTCAGAGCAAGGACTGATACCGAATACAGGCTTCTTTATTATGATAGAACTGATTCCTCAAGAAGATGGAACCTCCCTAAGTGTTCCTGTTCCAGTGAAAGCGTGTAATGTAATTTATGCAGAGCTCAAAGGACAAAAACAGGGGCAGCGACAGCTGATACTGTAGTTGCAAACCCAAGTGCTTTTTCCTTGGTAATTATTACAGCAAGCTGGCAAAAACTCTGTAGCAATAGAAAAGATGTTCACGCTGATCTCAGACACTAGGACTCAATGGCTTAGTAGACTACTCCATGGAGAGACAGCCCAGCTCAATATATACCAGATCAATTGTGATAAATGCATTAGCATGTTGTCATACTTCAGCTCTCAAAATAAGCCTCCACAGTCAAAATCTGCAAAATCATGTGGAGCTCAACAAACTTCAATCAGAAATTATTAACAGAAGTTTATTTTTAAAATGCTCAGTCAGACATATGGACATATATCAGCATACCTTAAAACAATTGATGTCACAAAGAAATCATGGGGGTTATTACAAAGAGACTGTTGAGTTGCATAAAAGAGAAAATGAAATACATTGAACTTATCAAGATAAAACACATTAGACATTTATAGCATTAAAAGTGTGTTTAAGCAAGGAATAATTATTTGGGGGATGGAGAGAGGGCTCCACATTCCAAGTATTTGTTCCTCTTGCAGGGACCCAAATTTGGTTCGGAGTACCCAGTGATGGCGGCAACCCATTAAGTCCAGCTCCAGGGATGCAAGGCTCTCATGAGACCTCCTTTGGTACCAGGTGGGTATGTGGCACACACACACTGAATAAGTAAGTAAGTAAAAGCCATGACACGGCTTATCTGAGAATGTCTTCATGAGGCACGGTAAGCACGGTTAGTCAGAACAGTAAAGAGGAGAATATAAACAAACAAAAGCAAGACTGGAAAAGCATGAGAACTCTTGTCAGGCTGACAAGAGTGTTGGGAATAAAGTAAAAGGGGGAGGCTGGTTTAGCAAAGAAGACCCTCTGGAGCACAACTTCAGCCTAGGATAATGCGAGGCTGGGGAGCAGAAGTCTCATTGGAAGAGTAAGTCTGAGGCCAAGTGGGAAAAAGGACATCGTACCCATAAGCCTCAAATCTGGGTTTCTGGTAGGACAAGTTCTGTTTTCCTAGGGTAGCCACAAAAAAAAAAAAAAAAAGGAGATCTAGTTTGTCATGCTTTGCCTGGCTGCTGGCTGCCTGTTTTGAAAGAACTTCTCCAGGTAGTATGTAAATAACATTAACAATCCAAGGGTCACAACAAAACAACTCCCAATTAACACTGGGAAGAGCCAGGGATTCTAATCTAAACATTTACCCAGAGAATGGAACATACATTTTCCATAAGCAATCTATGCGTGGACTGAATGTTAGGTCCACAGTGGGCCCCATAATTGTAGTACTGCTGACAGTGTTTTAAATAAGAGTCAGGGGCACAGGCTCTACTCAGACTGTGTAAACAAAAGGAATTCTCCCTGAACCCAGCAACCCTCAGAAATCTTGTAAAGTAGGTTTCTGTTTGACAAGAAAAGGCATTACCTTCCTTATCTGTCCTCTACAATCAACAACCTCTGGCAAGGGCATCTCCTTTCCAGTTAACTCAAACAAGCTGTAACAGATTGAAATTCACATGCTCATTCCTAGGCTCTTCTGGACTACACTCCACTTATTGCTACTCTAAATCCCAGGTTTTTCTGACTCAGACACCTACCCCCACCTCTTATTTTCCTCTTAAAACTGGCAAATCTCCTTCTACCATCTTCTGGCCCTGACACTGCAAGCCAAAAGGCAACTCCAACAGTTTGATTCCCCAACAATTCTATCTTTCTCTCACACAAAGTCTTGTTCAGTGGTTTCACTAATCCCTCAATACACTGGAAAGCTGACTCAGTGCTTAGGAGTACTTCTACATCAGAGACTGGACAGATTCCAGCACTCACATGGTATTTCACAAATGCCTAAATTCTTACTCCATTGACATAGGATTCCAGTCTCTATGGACAACCCTTTCCACCACCCCATATATAGTGCACATTTAAAAATTGCTGTAAATTAAATTGCAGAAGTTAAAGTGTTGTATTCATATTCACCAAAACAGTCTTTTAATGTCCTATAAGAGATGAATGACAAACTGGCACATACTTATTGTCATGGTTAGTTTTTTTTATTATTATTTTTATTTTATGTGTATTAGTGTGAAGGTGTCAGGTCCCTTAGAATGTGCATTACAGACAATTGTGAGCTGTCATGTGGGTGCTGGGAATTGAACCCTGGATCCTTTGGAAGAGCAGACAGCATTATTTTTAAATTATTTTTATTTTTGTTGGTTACAGTTTATTCACTTTGTATCCCTCCTGTACCTCCCTCCTTCCTCCCCTCCTAATCCCACCCTCCCTCTTCCCCACCCATGTCCCTTTCTCAGTCCACTGATAAGGGATGTCCTCCTCCCCTTCCCTCTGTTCCTAGTCTATCAGGTCTCATCAGTAGTAGCTGCATTGTGTTCCTCTGTTGCCTGGTAAGGCTGCTTGGAGGTGATCAAAGAGCCGGCCAATCAGTTCCTGTCATCGACAGTCCCTGTCCCCATTACTATGGAACCCATTTGGATACTGAACTGCCATAGGCTACCTCTGTGCAGGGGTTCCAGGCAGACAGCATTCTTAACTGCTAAGCCATCTCTCCAGTCCCATCATGGTTAGTTTACATTGCCATCTTGATTCAATTTAGAATCACCTATAAAATGAGACTCAATGAGGGATTATATAAGTCAGGTTGACTTGAAGGCATCTCTGTGGGAAACTGTCATGACTGTCTTAGTTAATGGACTATGACTTACCCTAAAAGTTAGAGGCACCATTCCTTGGTTTGGGGATTTGGACTCTTAGATTGGAGAATCGATAAAGGAAGACATCAGACTCAGTATACAAAAGCAAGAAGCGATTATTCTACAGAAATTTCCAGCATGCAGGGGCCACCATTCTATAGAATGGCAACCCATTTAATGCCCATTTAAATTGAATATGCAAGATTAAATTAAAGACAGGAATTGTTCAATATGGTTTGGAACCCTTAGGTTGATTTGTTGGTACTGATCTAAGGGAAATGGGGTGGGCAGGGGCCGTGGTTCATGATTGGTTCTATTGCTGGGGGACTTCATGGAGTGTCCAGGTAACAAAGTATGCCCAGGTAAAAGAGTGCCTAGGTTACAAACTATCATTTGACTAGCTAGACAAGGCATTTCTAACTGATCTTTAATTGGTCAAGTGCTTGAGGATTTTACTAAGATACTGTTTCTGGTTTTCAGGAAGGTTGTTTAGTTATTATATCTGGTTTACATGGACTATGATTTTGTGTTCTGAGAGAGACTCAGGCCTGTTTGATCTGAAGCCAATTCCTTTCATGGAGCCAGACTGGCTTTTTAAAAATTATTCCCCTAAGGACTGTGTAAGAATGGAGAAAGCCACCTGAATACTAAGCATGTAGACATTTTTGTCTCTGACAGTGGATATGATGTGTCCAGTAGCTTCAAGGTCCTGCAGAGACTTTCCCCAGTGCTGGACTATGAAGTAATATGTAAGCCAAATAAATTTCCCCCAAATTTGCATTGTTTAAGAGTAATTATTGATTTGTTTGTTTATTTGTTTATTTTTACACCAAATTCATTTAATTAGTTATAAACTTGACTGCACTTTGGAAGTATTGGTGCATGATTATTATATGTCTACATGTAAGAAAATTCACATCTTACTGCTCAAGAAACTGCAATCAATGAAGAACGAAGCCATAATTAAAAAAATAAATAAAATAAAGCAAGGACAGGTATATGGTAAGGTTGGGTGGCTGAAGGGAAAGGAAGAAATGGTATAGTTATGGCATAATGTAAAAAAATAAAATAAATGATTTTTATAAATTGTATCAACTTGATTGACCTGTGAGCATTTCTGTGAAGGCATATCTTAATTGGTAGCTCACTCAGAAGAGCTCAGCCAGCTTTGGGTCATGCTACCCTGAGGCAGATGGCTTAGGTGGTGAAAGAAAGGTAGCTGAACAAGCCAGTAGGCCATATTCTTCCGTGGCTTCTCCTTCAACTCCAGCCCTGAGGTTCCTGCCTTTAGTTCTTGTCTTGTCTTCATTATATGGCCACCTCTTATCTGCAGATCAAATAACACTAACCTTTAAGTTACTTTTGGGCTTAATGTTTATCATAATAATAGAAATCAAATGAGCACAGAAAACTTAGAAAGAAGAAACTTGATTTTTGTGCCTCAATCCTGAAACTTTCTGCTTTCAGACCCCTGCTGATACTAAATAACCTATCCCAATATGTCTGTCCATCTCTTGAAGGAGCTTTTGAATCTTCTCTTGAGCCTACTCCTTTTGCTGTCCCAAAGTCTAGCAGATACAATGGAATACTCTCCAGCACCAAAGAGGAATGAAATACTCAGACACAGTGTAACTCAGGTAAACTTCTAAGTGTTACATTAGTGAAGAACAGAGCCCATAAATGTGTTATACATGCATGATTGCAATGGTTTGAAACACTGAGAAAGGATCAGGAACGAAGAGATTTTGGCTATCCATGGTCATTGCTGGAAGCGAAGCATAGTACAGAGATATCTGAGAGTCTGTCCCAGGGTGACAGTGGGTTCTAAAACTGTATACCAAAAGAACTGTATTCCAAAAGCAAAGTTTTTTTTTTTAATTTTTTTTTTTTTTTACTTTCTGTGAACAACAACAACAAAAAGCTAAAAATCAATACAAAGTACCAAATGTTTGGACATTTCACAGAAGAAATAATACATGTCAGGAGTTACACCATAATAATTATAAAAATTGTTTATCAAAACCAATCATTATAATTTTGTAAGTTAGAGCTACTATGTTATATAACTGCGTGCTGCTCTAACCACTCAACCCCCCACCCAGAACACATATAGCCAATCAAAAATAGAGATGAACACATTAAAGCTGGTGTTTGGTCTTGAACACAAAATGGTACAGCCTCTTTGGGAAAAAAAAAAAGAAAAAAAACAAAAAACCCTTCATCCATTCCTACTAAAACAAGACATTCTTTTATCATGTCAACCTACCAGCTGTACTAAGGCATATGCTATAAGGAAGTGAAAATGTACATCCACGCTGTTCGGATTTGGGGTGGTGGAGTGGAAGTCTTATCAAGTCCTGCACTACCTTGAACCATTCTTCATATTTATTAAAGGGCAGAAAGCAGTGCTGGGTGAAGTGAGAAAATTCAGTGCTGCCAAACAAAGCAAGGATTCTGATGGAAAAAGAAGCCTTGCATTCTGGGGAAGGAGGTTCAGTTATTATCTGACTTGTGCTATATGAACCAGTAGGAGTGCAGGACTTTTGTGAATTTGACTTATGCTACTAGATGCTGATAAGGACAGGAGATAAAAGCTGATCAGGCAGTTTAGGACAGGCTCCAATAAATATCCTTATTCCTGATTAGAAACCCCAAAGTATCCTTGATTCTGTTCAGGTGTGACGACAGACATGCCAGAAGGGGGTTCTGCCTTATTGATTGTATTGATACCGCAGAAATGAGCACATCATCCAGAAGTCAAATGTCAAAGTGTGACTGTAAATGAGAGGCACCTAAGCACCATGTACCTGAGTCATCTGGACTAGACTGGGTACCTCCCAAGTCTCACCCCAATTTCTTTCATAAGTCCTGGAAACAGCCTCTAGATTAGTGTGAATGGAAGCCCATTTCCCAGGCCATTCTTGCAAAAGATCTCTGCATCTTTCTCTCTCTCTTAAATTCCCACTTCTAATCCCATGATATATCCATTCTAAACTCACCTGATACTATGTTTAAAATTATTCTGAGAGTTTATGAAAACCAGAAGCCACTAGTTGTGGTGACTATGATGGTTGTTGAATTGGTTAGCACCTTGGCTCTCCAAGCTATGCACCCTGAGACAAGAAAGACTCTGTACGCTATGTTTTCCATTATTCTGGGTTAAGGAGTTAGGTGGCTTAACATGTGATCCATGTGACCTGGTCATAACTGAAAACAAGGAAGAAAGAAGTATAAATTTAGATGCTCAGAGGAAAAAAAATAAGATTTTAACTCATTAATTATTTCCTTAACTTTCTGTATTTATTTTATTGGAAATACATTGACAAGTTGAAATTAAAAGTAATGACTATTTGGGATGTTTAATTTGTAATGAAAGAATTTTAAAAATAGTCATTTATTTAAAAAATGTTCTTCTAGAAGGCAGTTATAGACACAGCTTCTCTACTCTGAAAGTGCATCTTGCTGATCTTATTAAATGGTACATTAAATATTGAGTATCCAGAATTTTATTTGTTGTGGAATCTAAAGAACTGTTCTGGAAAAAATATAATTGAGCTGAATGCAGAAAAAATAATATGTCAGACTGAGAAATGATTTAGGTTGGAAAGTCAAGGCATTTCTTCAAGAACAGAGGCCAACTAAAGATTTGTCTACGTAAGATATTGTGAAATAAGATTGGGCAGAGACAAGGGAATTAGATTAGGAATAATCTCCAGGAAGTGCTAACAGCCACTGTTGGCACTGAGAAACCAGTGGGTCAGCCTTTACCTTTTAACTCATCTGTACTAATGCCAATGCTTTGCCACATCTACCTTGTATATGACTCAGCAGTACTGATGGCCCAGTCACTTTGCTAGACATTTTTATGCAGTGTTAGAAAGATGTCCTAGCAACCCTGAAATGAGATACTGATGGTATATTCAAGGTCACAGAAGATTCCCAACCATTCTGCTTTCCTAAACTGTACAATCACATTATGGTTTACAGCTTCCAGGGTCCTACAGGTATCATACTCTCACACAGTGTGGCAGGCTCTTATTTATAACACTTTTATAATTACATTTAGATTAATAACTATGATCTTCTAGAAATGATGTTTACCTTGCTGAATGCTGTCCTTGGCCACTGGCCACCTCCAGGCCTGGAAAAGACAAGGTGTAAAGATATATTATAGCTGAGAGAGAGAGAGAGAGAGAGAAATCACTGCAGAGTTGCAAGCCAATCCTCCTTAGGCTTCTAGAATGTTTTTGTTTTTCTTTCTTTCTTTTTTTTTGCCTTTTGGGACAAATTATTTTTTTTATATTTTTATTATTAGTTATTATTATTTGTTAACTTTGTATCCCGCTCCCTCTTTTCCTACCAATCCCATCCTTCCTCCTTCATCTCTTCCTTGCCCCTTTCCAAGTCCACTGATAGGGGAGGTCCTCCTCCCCTTTCATCTGATCCTGGTTTATCAGGTATCTTCAGGACTGGCTGCAAAGTCCTCCTCTGTGGCCTAGCATAGCTGCTCCTCCCTCCAGTGTGGGGAGGAGGTTAAAGAACCCGCCATTGAGTTCATATCAGAAACAGTCCCTGTTCCCCTTATTAGGGTACCCACTTGGATACTGAGCTACCATGGGCTACATCTGAGCAGAGGTTCTAGGTTATATCCATGCATGGTCCTTGGTTAGAGAAACAGTCTCATAAAAGACCCCAGATATATTTGTCCAGATATATTTGGTCCTTGTGGAGCTCCTGTCCTCTCCATGTCATACTAACTCCCCCTTCTTTCTTATGATTCCCTGCACTGTGCTAAGGTTTGGTTATGAGTCTTAATATCTGCTTTGATACACTGCTAGAATATTTTTAATAATTGTGGGATTTCTACGGCTCTTTGTTTGTTCCCACATCCTCTGTACACACTGTCTATCCACAAGAAAAGACTGGGCTGTATTTGAAAATTCTGGGTGGTCAAAATTTCAGTGAATTATTGTTTTTATACATTATCTTATGAAATTTGATAAGTTCTGCACAGCCCAAGTTACAAAGCAAATGAAGATGTCAGCCAGCATCTCACTCTGCAGGGCTCCTCTCTTTCCCGTGCAGTTATTTGTTGATTTAAGAGACACTGATCTCTTTTTAATGTGTTCATTCATCTGATTGCCTAAAGAGCGTCTGGGTGTCTTTAGTGGTATTTAACGAACAAGAATTGTGTGAGACACAAGGTGAGGGAGGGAATGGTCCATTGACTCTGACTCAGAAGTCATTCATGTATTTTAAGCCCTAATTTTCTCTTTTGACTTGAAGACTTTTAAACTTTCTTTGTGATTTCTAAGACAAACAGCAGTCACTGCTCTGGGAGTAAAAATGACATAATGTTTGTGGGCATCAAGCACTTCAACAACAGATGTGGCGGCGAGTAAAGGCAGCCAATGCAGGGGACTCAGTTTCTTGGGAGAACTGTCCTGAAGATGGCACGTGGAAAGAAAAGTCCGTCTCCAAGTTTTATCCCAGCCTCAGCAGGCTGCAGGAGAAAAGCAATAGCCTCCCGCTGAGGTGAAAGGCTTTGACTCTGGAAGAACGCAGTGTAAACATTTTGCTTGGCTCTGCCTTTCATTTGGGTTTTCAAATTGTAGGCATTACATCATGGAAAACCATAAGTAGGGAAGAAAGACAGTGAAATCTTGGAGACATGGGAAGGAGAGGAATCTCACACCCAGCCTCTGTTTAAAATCTCTGCCCAGCTGGGTAATAAGAATCCCAGCCCAGTCAAAAGGGAAGGGAAGACACTTACAGAAAGACCACATTGCTTTCATACATAGGTATTTAATGTTAAAATAACAATGAACCAAGTCCAATAAGATGGCTACAAAAAGAAGCCTGCTGCCATGCTGGAGGACCTCAGTTTATTTCCCAGCCCACAATACCCACATGGTGGAAGGACACATAAGGCTCCTAGATTCTAGCCACTGACCTTTACTTGAATACTATGTCATGAGTCCCTATTTGCAATAAATTTTATATATATATATATATATATATATATATATATATATACATACATACATACATACAAAATATGAGTTTACTTCTGAAACATCTTAGTTTTGTCTCCATTACATCCAAGAAAATAATTCTTTTGATAAGTCTTTTTCTCATTCATCACTTATGTCTGTTTTATGCCACATCCTATGTTGTTCAAGCAGTCATTTTGGAGCCTGTGAAAGCGCTAATAACATTGTGTGATGATTTCCGAATGCAAAGCTGTGTTCTTTATAGTATTGAAGGTGTGAAGGGTTTAGCTGTTATCTAGGTTCACTTTTCATTGATCTTAATTATTTTAACATTGTGGGTTAAATAAAAATATTGACTTTGTAAGTTACTCTGTTTTGTCAAACTATATCCTAACGATTGTCTGATAAAGTGGAGATAGCCAGGTACCTGTTGTACCTGCTCCCTCCAGCTGTTCCTCAAGGCACTGGAATAACCACAAATACACACATACATACAATCCTGAGTCAGATGCCAAATGAACAACTTCCCAAGACTCTCTTTTCATTGATTTGGCTGGGCAAAAGCCATAGCGAGCAGCCACTCTGTGAACAAGATAGCCAATTATTCTCTGAGTGATGCCTATTTCACACCTGCCACCTTATTTCTGATATCCATATACTCATAACAACCTTTTTGCATTTTTGTGTTATTTCCAAGTTTTGTTAACTGCTGCATGTGACCGTTGTGCTTTTATTTGATTGTGTATATGTATATGCAGGTGTCTGTATGCTGCATACTGTAGGGGTGTTTGCATGCGCATGTCTATGCATGTGTATTTGACGAAAGGAAGACAGGGTATGTTCTGCCCTATTACTCTCTGCCATATTCCCTTGAGTCAGCTTCCCTCAATAAATTTGGAATTATACTGGCAAGCCACAATCCTCAGCAATCCTCTATCTTTGCTATCCCTCACAAGGATGCGATATAAGCACAAGTCACATTTAGCTATATGCTTTGTGTGAACGGGAGGGCAGTATTTGGTAATTCAACCAGATCACTTGCTTTTGACCAAGCACTCTTACTCCCAACCTTGTTTGGATTCACAATCCTGCTTAGCCTCTCAGGGATGAGATCCAGATTTGTGCCACCACATATAGGACATTATTCTTTTGTTTATTTAAATTTGGATATTCCTTGATAAGAGTGATCTACTTTTCACTTTATTTTCTGTGTTTCTAAGAGTATTAATTTATCAAACATCTATTGGAGAAACAAGTAACTCTTCTAGGGCTCAGGATTCAGCTGTGAAGCCCACAGACAAAATGCTTTGTTCATCAACCAGGTTAAAATATAAGACATGTGAAAAAAAAGTGCAAACCGGAAATTGTTAACTATTGAAAGAAATGAATTTAGAGAGAGAGGAAATGAAAGGTGAGGAAAGAAGGGAAAGTGAAGGAGGAAGAAAAAGTAAAGAGAGAAAAGAGTGATAAAAGTTAGAAGAAAGTAAGGGAAGAAAAGAAAAATGGGCAGAAGAAGTGGTACAGAGCAACTGGCAGCAAATCTAACAGTTTTAAAGAGGAAGCATCTTGAAGCTACACCATTTAATCATCCATATAAAAAAATATGACTAGGGAACACAGACATGAGAGGAAAGCAAGTGAGAAGTGCTAAAGTCAGGTATACCAAGAATGAGGCTGGGGAGAGCAAGGTTGGAAGCAAGAACAAGCAGAGTTTTGTCAAAGAAAATAATGAACTATATTCAACAACAGTTTTAGAATGTTTTGTGGCGCCCACTCCACCGGTATGCTACAGGGGGAACGCAGAGCTTTGTCATGCTTGCTAATCAGTCAGTTATAAATAAGGAATTCTGTGTTGTTTCTCTTAGAATGATATTAGAATAGTATTTAGAATGAGCCGTGTGTGTGTGTGTGTGTTTGTATGTGTGTCCACAACACATATGTGGCGGTCAGAGGACAGTCTCTCCTGTGAGTTTCTACTCCACACCTCTACACTCCTGCATTAGACAAACTCTCTTTGTTGTTTACCAGACTAAGTGTTATAGAGACTCTCGGAATTCTTTTATCTCCCAAGTAGAATTACAGATAGAATAAGTGAATATATCCAAGTTTAGGTGGACTATTAGAATTTGAACCCAGGTCTTCAAGCTTGCATAGCCATTGTTCTTTTCACTGAATCACACTCCCATCCCAACAATTAGCTTTATAACTAAGCCAACCATAACAAATGCGTTGGAGTCATGCATCAAGAAGATACAATTATGCCTGTGTACTACATCACATAAACACAACATAGTTCTACCACGTGCAAGGCAGAAAGTCCTTATTAATATGTGTGCTACATGTTACACTAATCCTAACGGTGGTGGAGATATCATCAATTCATTTTTCAATAAACAAACACACAAAAGAGCCAGAGAGATTGCTCAGTGTTTAAAAGCCCTTGCCAAATAAGTGTGTAAACCTTAATTCCAATCCTCCTCACCCACGAAAGAATCCAGGCGTGGATTTATGAACTTGTAACACCAATGCTGTGTATGAGGAACAGTGGGGTGTCACTGAGATTTGCTGACTACCAGCCTAGCTACAGGTATGGTAGAAGAAAACTCAGTCTCCAGTAGTCTCCAGTGACTAAGGTAGATAGTAATAGAGCAGGACATACAGGTTTACCTCTGGCTTCTGCGGACATGTTCATGGTGTACAAACCTATACACAAATATGTGCATATCACATAATCACAAACGAAAATGAGTAAATAAATAAGCTAGTTAATTAAAAGTACCAATATGCTACTTGCAGAAATCCCACAAGGAAATACAGAATTTAGCTCAAACATACTTCCTGACTCTGAACGCAATGCCTTTCCTTACAAGCTTTTCTTTAAAAAAAAAATATATATATATTTTTTTCCATTCCCACCAGCAATGGTTCAGTGTTCCCCTTTCTCTACAACTTCTCCAGCATGCATCATCCCTTGAGTTTTTTTTTTTTTTATCTTAGCCATTCTGATAGGTGTGAGATGGAATTTCAGGGTCATTTTGGTTTGCATTTCCAAAAAGACTAAGGAGGTTGAGCATTTTTAAGCATTTCTCTGTCATTAGATATCCCACTGTTGAGAATTCTTCTGTTTAGCTCTGTAACCCATTTTATTAATTGAATTACTTGCTTTGTTGGTGTTTAAGTTCTTCTGTTCTTTATATATTCTGAATGTTATCTC
Organism: Rhombomys opimus; assembly: GCA_010120015.1. Lineage (NCBI taxonomy): Eukaryota > Metazoa > Chordata > Mammalia > Rodentia > Muridae > Rhombomys > Rhombomys opimus. Next base: position 1,573,256 of record REGO01000381.1, on the reverse strand, counting down.
TCTGTCAGTTGTAGGCTTGGTGAAGATCTTTTCCCACTCTGTAGGCTGTCATTTTGTTCTGATGAAAGTGTCCTTTGTTTTCAGAAGCTTTTCAGTTTCATGAGGCCTGATTTTTCTTTAGATCTTTTAAATCTTTTGCCTTTTATGAGCTTATTTTCAAACAGTTAAAAAGTTAATAAACTGCCTTTACTTTCCAGGAATATACTGTTTAATGGGAAATAAGTATAATAAATAAGTTTGAGTATTTGATGGAACTGAGTACTTACGGTATTTTCTTTATGTTACAAAATTTATTTTTCATTTTCAATAACCCTAATTTGCAGATTAGCAAGTGACAGTCTGGTGGATTTAATAGTTTGCTAACATCATACAGTGACAAAACAGCAGAGGTGATACTCCATTCAATGTGCTTATACCATCTCTTTTTCTGCTGGCTTCCAAATCCTAGCCTCTAAGTCTACCCTTTTGAATGATTAACATCAGGAAAGCATTGGCTTTGGGTTGAACTACATGTTTCTAAATATATGCCCAAAGATTTTAAGAAACAGACAGGCATGATTTTTCAAGATATATATTTAAGTCATTTATCTTACCTAATCAATGTATGAATGAGATGAGAAATAGTAGGGAAGAAAAGGGGGGAAGAGGCAAATAAAATAGTATTATGCAAAGTGAGCTCAGAGGATAGTGACAGGCTCTATGAGATTTAGGAGCAGAGGAAAAATATTGGTCTGCTTTTGTTTTGGATGAGCCCTTTGGACTCACTTCAAAAGGGAATGGACTATTTCAGAAAATTAATGTTTCTTAGGATTCTAATTGTCATCACCATTGAACTTACCAGAAGGTATTATGAACTTTGCCTTCATTCAAGGTTTTTATGATATATGCTCTGTTGTTGGAAATACAGGAGACCAAGGGAGCTAATAAATTATAGCTAAGTGATTCAGAAAGTAAATATTAGGTTCACTGCTTGATTGCATCATATTTTAAAAATTTTAATGCCTTCTGCACTCCTGGAGCAGGGTAAAGCACTCAGTATTTGCCAACTTCAGCCACACACACACACACACACACACACACACACACACACACACCTTAGCAAAATCATTCGAAATGTGTGTGGTCCTCTTTAAATGAACAGGCTTTTGATTATAGTAATAGAGGAATCTTGCCATTATACTCAGGAGCTGTGAGCAATATTCAAAGATGCTGACTACTAAGGATATATTTTTCCAGTAATTGTGAGGGTTTTTTTGTTTTTGTTTTGTTTTCAGTGTCTTTCTCTGGGTTAAGTTAGGTGGCAAGAAGGGGGGGGGGACATGTTCTTTCTTCTCTAACAAAATTTGAAATAACTTCAAAGAGGAGGATGTATAGGACAGAAATATACAAGGAATGTGATTTAAAGAAAAATTGATGAAGCCAGAGAAAAAGGAAATGAGAAAATTTGAGACTGGTATGTTATACAAGGCAAGATCCAGAGACATGGGCTGTGACCATGACAAATCATGTGACCAAGGATCAGAGGGTTATGCTGGCTTGAAAGCCCAACTGCTGCTGTGAAGGAGCACCATTCTTCTATTCATTTTTCCATTATCGAGTAGAACAGAGTAGGTGCTGAAGGTTGGAAGACAGAGACCTCTGCACAGGGAGAAATTTCTCTACTTGCTGAGTCATTGCTGTTTTAAGTGACTCAAGTGCTCAGCAACATCACAGAAATTGAACAGTGCATGTGCATCTTAGACCTACAACTTCTTGATTCATAACACTTTAGACATTTTCCAAGGGTAGGTGTCTTTGTTTGTTTTCTTGTTCTGGGGATAAATTCAGCTTAAGGGAGGAGTGTTTCTTCCAAGGCTCACAGTTCAAAGTGCACTCCATCATGTTTAAAAACTCAGCGTGGCAGAAACTGTAAGCAGCCAGTCACTTCTCCTCCACAGTCAGGGCGCAGGAAGTGATGAAGGCAGACTGGTGCTTACCTCCTTTTCTCCATTTGACATAGCCAGGGAGGGGTGTCACCCATGGTAGGTAGGTGAGTCTTCACACCTCAGTTAATGCAACAGAGACATATCATTACAGGCATGCTCAGACAGTCATCGCTCAGGTAATTCTAAATTCTATTAAGATGACAATGAACATTCACCATTGAAGTGGGCCTTTCTTAGGAGCCTTGTTCACTGCAGAGAAGGAGTATGACCACCATGAGAGCACTGTGCTGGGAATCTGGGAGTGTGTGGGGTTTTTGTTGTTGCTGTTGCTTTTTATTTTGTTTTTGTTTGTTTTGTAACAGCTCAGCTTTGCCACTGACAGTTACATTAAGTTTTGAAAGGTTCCTAACTTCTTTGGGAAGATTTATCCTTACAGGGTCTTTTTTAGATATATGTGCATAGCACTTAATGAACAGTTAGCACAATCCAGCTTTGTAATTACCCCGCAGGGAGACCATGAGGTATCACTTGGCTCTCATTCCCAATTTTAAAACAACAACACAGATGCCAAAGAGTTTCAGCATTTCTCTAAACTTAACATGGTGGGTAGGTCCAGGATTAAAAAATAATTGAACTCTGGCCTTTTTAAAATCCTTTTGTTATGACAATGAAATTATGCTGGGGGCTGGGCACAATTTTATGTCTTCTTTTTACGATCATATTTACTTAAGAGTCTACGTGTATACAAGCCTGAAGTACAGCAGGGTAATACTGTGCATTTTAATTTGGGGGAAAAAGAAAAGGCAAGTTCTTAAAAAAGAGTACATCGATGAAAGTAAAGACACCGGCCTAGAATTGAAGTGCTTGGGAGGTAGAGACACGATCATCATGAATTCTGTGACTACCTGGGCTATGTAGCAAGTTCAAGGCCAGGCTAGGATACCAGGAAGGCCCTCTTGGAGCTCAATAAGTGGCATAAGAGGAGAATGGATGAACTGTACATATCAACAGTGCTTACCAAGAGTAATTTTATTTTGTTTGTACAAATGTAGCCAGTGTCCTGGGAGCAATGAGGATATTCTAATGAGTCACTAGTGTCCCTGTTGCTAAAATTCCTTTTCTCTAGGGAGCTTGAAAAATTAACTCACTTCTTCTACAGAACCAAGGACAAACAAAGGTATAATTCCACAAAAGTCGACCAGGGGAGCCAATGACTTTTTTAGACTTCTTACGAGAGAGAGGTAGATGAGGGACTAAGGCCTATGACACTATAGGGAACTGGAATTTCTTTTTGGACTCTCCTGAGGGAAGAAGAAAGGGTGATGAACTGGAGCCAGTCAGGGCAGGAACTCCAGGCACAGGAGGGGTTTCTTTCCTGGAGAAACATGTACAGCCTGTGTAACCTGAAAACATAGGCAAGACTGCATCAGGAAGGACTGCTCAGTAGGCACATCCCCCTGTCTGCTTAGACACTTCCTTCACCCTAGGATCTCTGAGATGGACTTGGGGATTAGTGGACACTGAGTATTTTTGATGGTCTTTCCAATTAGCCATATTAAATAATTTTTTTATTGCGGTTCCTTATTACTTTAGCTCATTTACTAGGCTTATGAAGAATGGACGGGAAAACCTGCCTTGTTGGAGTATAGGGTGTCACTCTGAGTCTAAGAACACAAATGTTTCATTTTCCCCACAAATTGTGACTCCAGAATACTTTGTACACTTTGCAAGTAATTCACCATCTATTTGAGGTTCATGGGTATATGTATCCTTCCAGACTTTTCATTTGTTTATATTTAACGTTTGCTCTTTGTGTTTTATATCTTTTTTTTTCTTGGTATCAGTGCCTGGGAGAGGAAGTCATGTATCTGTCACAGCACACATGTATACATCTAAAGAAAACTGGTGGGAGTTGACCCTCTCCTTCCTCAATGTGCTTTACACAGATTCAACTCAAGTCGTCAGGCTTCACAGCAAGCATTTTTATTCACTGAACCATCTCTGTGGCCCTATTTCTTCTTTAAATGCTGTGTCTCTTGCTCCACCCAAAAATTGTGCTTGTGAAATAACCTACTTTGGCTATGCTGATTCTTGTCAGCCTGACACAAGCTGGAAAGAAGGAATGTTTGTTGAGATAAAGCCTCTATCATATTGGCATGTAGACAAGTCTGTGGGGCATTTTCTGGATTGATGATTGATGGGGGAGGGCCCAGCTCACTGTCGATGCTGCAGCTCTTGGGCTGGTGTTCTTCTGTGCTTCACTAAAATGAACTGAGCAATCCACAGAAAGGAAACCGGTAAGCACTAAGCTGAAATAAAACCTTTCCTCTCCAAGTTGTTTTTGGTCAGTGTTTTATCACAGGGACAGAGAAGTAAACTGGGAAACTGGACATCCTGTCTTTCTGTTTTCACTTCCAGAACTGCTGAGACTCCACACAGCTGACAGGTACTTTTACAAACAATGACCAAACGATGGTATTTCAATACAAATTATACAAAAATTGTACATCTTTTCAATTAAAAAACAAATCAGCCTTATCCCCAAAGACTTCACAGATTGCAAGAAAACTGTTATTTAGAAACAAAAGGGTATTTCTGTCACTTTCATATTAATTTTAGGTTAAGAATGAGTACATATGCTGTGGATCTTCCTGGAGCGTGCTTCTTATTTAATAACCTTTTTAGGAGCATATGCAATTCCCCTCAGACTGATTTTCGGCAGACTGCTGAGGTCAATCCAGTGGCTGAATGAAAACATGGAACTGTTCTTCGGTTGTCCTGAAGTCAAAGAAACCACACAGCTCAACTGTTCCTACACCCACTGGGACAGAGCACTGGAGAAGGGATTGCCAGACAAACAGTGACTACAATCACTCTTTGTACTGGAATAGGAAGTGTTCTGTATTGGGCAAGGATAGTCAATAGGCTGATAGCCAGTCACGAGAACTCTGCCAGTACACATGAGACATTGCAGGGAAGGAACTCCATTGCAAAGATGTCCTTGTCTGGTTTAGGTAAGTTTCTTCAAATTTTCCTGGCATGTAATACCAAGAGAGGGAAGGAAGTCCCCCAGACTGCTAGGCTAGAAGTTTCAAGTCAGGCTATTTATGCCATAAAATAAGGGGCAACAAACCAGGTAAATGCTCCATAGTTTCCGTCCTGGTCACAGGGCACATAGATGTAGCTCTGCCTCTGTGATATCAGGCCTTAGCTTTCAATCCATCAGTGTAGGCTTTCTGCACCATGCTTGTAAAATGTCCCTATTGCAGACCAGCTACATTTTCTGGAGTATTCTTAGTAGTTTTTCCTACACAATCAGAAGTTGGCAAAGAGCCTCAGCCTCTTGGCTCACAGTCACATCTTAATACTCTTCTTCATGCAGTACTCTAGAAAATATATTATTTTATGACCTGGCTTTCTTATTTGCAGATTGAAGCTACAAGTCTAGTTCTAGTTCTATCAATATATAAAGTAAAGACAGTGTCACTTCTATATCTACCATGAGTGTGTCTCAAATTTTTGTGTGCCACAGTATAATCTAGACAAAGAAAGAGACCAAGGCAAAATTCTGTTCACTGAAGCACAGGGTCCCAACTCAATGGCTCAATGAGTTGATCTAGGTGTGGTTCTACCTTCCACTAACTCATTATCTGGATTTAGTCTCACTGACTGGTATTGTGGCCTTGAGAAGGTTTAGGAATTGTGTAAGATATCTAGCAATCTTCTCCTCTGGCTATTGCATTTTCCGTGTCTCAACATGAGATTTCTGGGAAAATTCCTATTCCTTTGAGCTTCATTGTTTCAATCTTCTTACTGTTGGTCTGTGTGAAAGCCCCTGAGTATAAAATGAAGCATGTTAAGCCTGCAACACCAATTTATTACCTTCATTATCAGATATAATGGAAAGAAAAGGACTTGGTTTCTCAAAGGAGATGGCACTGAATTACCCTTCCAGAATGAGTTTCATTTGGGAAAAAAAAAAAAGCTTCTATTTTAATAAGATCTTGAGTTGAGAAAGCATTCAAAACTGACAGTGGTTTATATCAAAGAAAACATGAAGGGGGATTTGAAAGCAGAGGAGAGGCTTCCCCTTAAAATCTGGAAAATAACTTCATTTGAGAGGGGTGGTTTAAAGAAAGAGTAAGAGAGACAGCCTGAAAATATCTGCCTTTTATCTCCTTTCAATGGTAGGAAGTTGAACATAACATGGTTTAGTCTGAGACTAAGTATGGATGAGCTGGCAAGCATAATTATGAGCTGTCAGGCCTCTGTATAGATGGATTTTAAGTGCCCTACTCACAAAGAATGCTATAGGAAAATATAGCATTAATTTTTTTATGCATGGAAATCTGGACTTTTATAGTAACCAGTGTTACTTGGTTAGATTATTGGACAAGCCAATAATCTAAAAAAAATCATCATTGCCTATGTTACTCTGTATTCTGATTTTAGGTATTGAATGTCCCCTTGTTGTAAGATTAAGGCATTTTATTTTTAAAGGCGTAATTTAGTTTTAATTACATGTACGTGTGTGTTTGTGTGGGGACATATGACATGAATGAAGGTGTCTTCAATGACCAGATCCCTGGAAGACTGAAATTGCAGGTGGTAAAGTACAACCTGACATGACTGCTAGGAACCAACTCCAGTCCTCTGCAAGAACAGTAAACACTATTAACCCCTGGGCCATCTCCAGCCTTAGTTGTATATTTGGTCAATGTTTAAAAGACTTAACTAACTGAAACATTCACTTTTATTCCCTTATATTAATTTAATATATATGTCACCAGAGTTTTGATGGTAAAACACTCAGTCTTGGAAATCTTAACAAAATATTTTTGGCCGCTCTTTCTCAATATTCCAGTTAGGGAAACTCATTCAATGTCATTCTATTAAAGATGTCTAGCTGTGACAAGATGGTAAGGGGACATCAAGGCTAACGTATAGGAGAAGCCAGTTGGCAGGAAAACTAGAAACTCTTCCAATTAGGCTGCCCATAATCGATAGATATGGATGAGACCTTAGTACGCAAACACCAGAGATGACAGACTATGTAGATGACCTGTGAGGATCATGAGAAGGAGGTCCCTAGTTTCAGAGTATGCTTTTACCAACTCCTGGCTCATTCCCATTCATGGGTATAATGGTTTGAATAGAAATGGCCCCCATAGCTCATATATTTATATGATTGGTTATTAGGGGTGGTGCTTTTTGATAGGAATTCGGAGGTGTGGCATTGTTAAGGTGAGTGTGGCCTTGTTTGAGAAAACGTGTCACTGCAGAAGGACTTTAAGGTTTCAGGATCCCAAGCCAGGCCCAGTGGCTCCTTCCCGTTGCCTGCATATCTCAATGTAGAATGATCAGCTACCTCTCCAGCATAATGACTGCCCCACATGCCATCATGTTCTCTGCATGACAATGGATTCAATATTTGAAGCTGTAAGAAAGCTCCAGCTTTTCTTTATAAGAGTTGCAGCAGTCTCGGTGTCTCATCACAGCAATAGAACACTGATGAAAACAATAGGAGTGGCTTTTTCTGTCTTAATGAACTGAGTCTATTTCCATTACTAACTGTGAGTCTGGTGCAGTTATTTCCTGGGACACAAGAATGGACTTCAATCTGTGTCTATACTTGATGAACCCCAACAAGAAGACAAGGTGTATTCTAACTCAACACAAAATTGATTCCAGTTATGTCTTCAGAGTTGACAGACAGGTATAGGACCTGTCTGAATGTTTTGTTGTAGGAACCAGTTCCTCTTCTAGGTGACATCAATGTTACTTTCTCTTCTTTAAGCACTGGGTTCCTGAGGAAATTTTAATCCTTTCAGGTCCATTGTTTCACTAGTCTTAGAGCACAAGTATCTCTCTTTAAAATGAGATACATGTGCCTGCAGATGGACTTCAGTTGGATTAAACAAATATGCTTTTTAATAGCCATTAGTTAATTGAAAAGAATACATGCTTGATAGCTATACGGATGAATGACATTGGGGTATGAAAGAACAGAACAGTATATTTTCAGTGTCAGTAACTTAGCTCAGCAATAAAATTAAACATTGATAAGAATGAAAAGAAATAACTACTTTAATTGTCTCATAAAATATAAAGTTATATCCTCAAGACAAATGGAAGGTTCACTTTTCCCTGTAGCTTGATGAATATACACAATTACTTAATAAGGAAAATCTGAACTTTGTGCAAATTTGTATGGAAAATAGAATTCATGAGTTGTTTTAAATTTTTCTTCTGAAGTTAGGCTTGCTTGGAAACAAAGCTACAAGATTTTTCTTTCACAGTATGTACTTGAGAACCCCCCCCCTTTATTCTGAAATGCAGTTAAAAGCCAAACCAATTTCATCAGCTATATACAAGAATAAAAGAATTTGTTTTGAATTTACAGTAAAGAAATAGCCTATAGGCATGTAAAATCAATTGATGTTCCCATAGATACTAAGTTCATGATTATGAATTGCCCAGTAACTAGGAGCCAGGAGATGATTCAACAGGTAAATGTGATTGCTGCCAACAGGCCAGATGACACAGTTCTCTCCAGAACTGACTCCTGAAAGTTGTCATCTGACCATAGTGCAGACATGTGCTATTGTACACATACACACACCGAGAAAGAGAAAGAGAGAGAGAGAGAGTTAATGAAATTTAATTTAAAATTTGAGAAATATAATAGAGTTACAAAAAGTTTCCATGGAAACTCATATTTGAAGTTTGTAACTATGTTGGCTTGCATGCATAGCTTTTTCCAAGTGAATTTGGCCTGCTGGCTGCATGTGGCATTTTAATAATGCATACAAAGTTTAAACTTAATTAATAATGCATACATAGTTTAAACTTAATCATTGTGTGTGTGTGTGTGTGTGTGTGTGTGTGTGTGTGTGATATGTACATTCCATGGTGCCTTTATGGAGAAGGGCTTTGTGGATTATCTCCTTCCACATAGATTCAGGAAATCCAACACTGGCTGTCAGGCTGCTGAGCAACCACTAGTCTTACATGGCATTTTTGTTTGTTTTCCTTATTTGTTTGACTTGTCATGTGTGCTTGTCTGTCTCTCGATTGCTTCCTGCAACTTAGACGCTCTTTTCTCCCATCTACCTGAATTTTCTGTCCTAGGTATTTCAGGCACCTAGATCATTTCAATTTTCAATGAAAATTGTGCTTCCTGTGCTGTGCTGGCTGATTCTGACCCAGGTCAGCCAGGCAGCTGGGGAACAGACAGAAAGGAGCTGTGCCTACCTCACAATGCCAGGAGGTATCCTTTCCACAGGATGGTGAGAGTGACTTCCACTAGCTGTTGCGACCAGGAAGGTGTCCATAGGATGGTCTGAATGGGCTTCAGGAACGCTGGTAGGACAGTAAGAGTGGCCCCCTGGGTTTGGAGCCTGACCCTCAGTGCAGGAAGGTATTCACTCCACAGGCAGTGAGCACCCAACAGAAGGTGGGCTTAGGCGGTTGGCCTAAGGCTGAGGCAGTGCCAGGCAGCCAGAAAATTTTCCCAGTATTAACTGGGTGGCCTGAAGATGCACCTTCGTGTGTCCCTGTGGATTCTCCTCTCACCTGAGAAACACAGAAGCCAGGGTTTGGGGGTCCACAGTAATGCCTGCCATTCACCCTTCACTCACTGCTGTGCTGCTATTCAGATACCCTGTGTGGTGGGCACTGCCATCTTCCATCCGTCATGACTTGTTGAGACAACTAAAAAGTTTAGAAAATAAGAATAAACTAATATAAACCCACTCAACAGCAAAATATATTAGAATCGTAGCAAAAATCAATGAAATGTAAACAAGAAAAATAATACAGAAACTCAACAAATCTAATAGCTGTGTCTTTGAGAAAATAAACAAGATTGACAGATCATTGGGTATAACTGACACCTGCCCTTTTTGAGCTCCTCTCCTGACTTCCATAATAGTAAACAACACTGTCAGCTGAATGAATGCTTTTTCTCCCCAACTTGCTTTTTGGTCATAGTGCTTCATCACAGCAATAGGAACCTTAACTATGATACCCACCATTATCTAGTTGGCTTCAATCCCCCAAATGCAGGGATAGTTCAGCATATGCAATCAAGAAATATTAGGAGGAAGGGAAAAATGATGTAACTATATCACAATCTGAAAAATAAGAAAAAATGACAAGAATATGTTTTTAATTAACATTATAGAATGTGTTCGACACAGGGAGTATATTTGCATCATATACAACAGACTTTCATAGAAATTAAATTTAGTAGAGTTTTAGTATAAGTAATGACTTATATATGAGGAGGTTGTGAGAACCAGAAACAGTATAGAATATTGTGATGAGCAGAATGTGAAGGCAGGATTTGTAAACAGAAAAGACAAATGACCAACAGAAAAAGAATGCCTGGACACAGCTCACCTGTTGCCTTCTCTGCACTGGAGACATGCAGCATTTATGTAGTCCTGAGGTCAGACAGCAAACTTTTATTGCCTACGTCTCAGGTAACATGATTGGTTGAGATTCATGTAAAGCAGGGAGGAACCAAGAAAGGCCCTGTGGTGAAAACTGCAGGTTGCTCACATATAGACCTGGTACTAAACAAAATATTAAGAACTGGAACAGAAAAGTTTGGAACACATAGGAAGATGAATAAGAGGGCTTAACCTTATGAGATGCCCAAATTAATGGGAGAAAAGGAGGGATAGGGCTGTGAGCCAAGAATGCCAGGCTGCCTCCACTCCCAACCTAAGCCCTTGAGAAACATATTTAAAGCACTCTTCACTGTATTATTGCTTGTGATGCAGCTACTTTTAGAGACTAACTAGAAAAAGTGACCACCTATTGCAGGAGACCATCCCAGGTCATTCCATAGACAAGGAGCTAAGCATAACATGACCTAGAAAGACTGCACTTACATCTTGGTAGTTGTGCATGGTAGAGCCACAAGGTGGTCTTGTAAATGTGAGACCAAAGAGAATGTAGAGTTGTCAACATCACTTGAGATATCAGCAAGGTCAGAGGTAGTGATACCAGCCAGTGACTAACAGCAAGCAGATTGTGAAGATCAGCATCTACCAAAGTTACAGATGAATAAACAGTGACTTCAGTCACTCCAAACTATGTGGGCAGATCATGAATGCTTCAAGAATATGTTTCTAGATGGTCTAGGACAGTGATTCGTAGCCTTACTAATGCTATGAATCTTTAATATAGTTCCTCATATTGTGGTGACCTAAACCATTATGTTGTCACTTTATAACTGTAATTTGCTAGCTATGAATCTTAATTGTAAGTATCTTTATCTTCCGATGGTCTCAGGTAACTCCTATGAAAGGGTCATTCAATCCCAAAAGGAATGATGTCCCACAGGTTGAGAATCATTGGTCTGGAGAGACATACATACAGTGTGTGGCTCCTCTAATTTGCTTGGCCAGTGATAGCTCCTAAATTTAACCAAACATAACAGATATTACCTTAGCCTTTGCCCAGTTGCTTCCAAAGCCCTCTAAAACTCTTAGACAATGGAGTTCGAAGTTCTTTTCCTCTCTTGGAAATCCTCTACTCTCAGGAGTGTCTATCCCTCCATTCTCAATTTTGGCAGTAATTAGAAATATAGTCCATATTTATTGGATACTCCCCAAGAAGGTCTATGTCATTAATTTTCATTTGTATGAGAAAATGAACCCAGAACCACTGTCCCAATTTAGTCTTTGATGATTGGGATTGTGCAACATCTCAGGTGCTTGTCATGCACAACTGAGCTGTGAAATGTATTGTTGCTCCCAAACCCATGGAAGGACAGGCTGTATGTCGTAGGGGTTTGCCTGTGAAGCATCCCATAGCTTCTGTGTTGCAACACTTGGTCCCCAGCTGGTGGCACTCTGTGAGAACTGGGAGCTAAAGGATGCATCTGTGTAGTCTGATTGATGAATAGCTTCACCGACTATGGACAGTTTGAATGTTGCTGACTGATAGCCTAATTAAAATTTCTCTCTGGCTATATTTTATGGTCTATAAAGCCATTCCTTGCACACTTCTTTGCCAGATACACCCTGATAAACAGATTTAAAGCTTTGCAACTAAACAAAATGGTATTCGCCATCAAAAAGGGGTAAGAATGTCATCTCTTACAATCCAAGTTGAGGTTCCTCTGCCTGGCTATAAATGCCCACTTAATATTTCCAACAGTGTATTTTAAAATGCCTTGATTTATAATGTTCTTTGTTCTGTTACTATAAAACCTGTGTTAAACTGCTTCCACCTTGGAACATTATATTTTCAAACATCTAAATTTGTGTTCCTGGATGATAGTTATTCATAATTGGCTTCAGGATAAAAATATTTCTTATTCCATTTAAAGCAAGAGCTTCAATTTAACCTCAACAGAAGATTATGAAGCCCTTAGGAGGTGGACTGCTATTGTAGAAATTAAGTAAATAAGGAGTGGGGAGGATACTGGAGGTTTAATAACCTGGATCAATTTTCTATTTATTCTCTCTTTCTAATTTACAAAACAATATAGCCAGCTGCTTTCTCTTCCCAGTACAATGACTTGTCTGAAGTGATACTCTGTATCCCTTCAAACTAATGGTGAACTATTATTAAAATTGCTAAAATTGCTTTTGTTGAGGTATTGTGTTTCAGCAACAGAAAAAGCAACTAATGCACATGGAAATGTTTCTACACACATAATGTTCAATTGGACTCTATGAATAGCAGGAGTGTCTCTATACATACAAGAATGAGAGATTGCTAGAAAGGGGCCAGGTAGGAATAAGATGTCCACTCACATGAACGAATACAAAAGTGAAAGAAACTTTTTAAATGTCTAGTGATAGTTTTCTGTGATGAACTTCCCAGGAAGTACTAAGTTTCAAAACACACAGTAAACTTATACTTCACCATACCCAGAAAGAAGTCTTTACTTGAGATAAATTTGATAATTAGTGACCATGAAGCATTGCCTTTCCCCCAAGAAGGGATTCTGCTACTCTAAAGGGAAGTAATGGGCACAAGGAAGCTTCACAGCTTGAGAAACAGCCACCAAAACTGAGCATCTGAGTTTAATCCCCAGAACTCACATAGTAGGAGAGAAAGAATGTCAGTGATGGCTAAGGGTGAGTATCTCATTGAAGACATGTGGGTAGACACAACATGTACTTTGTAAGTTTCTGTGAGGATCATACATTAGAGCCCATGGTTGTAGAATGCTAACCTCTGGCATGAGATGACCCTTACCTTCTTGAAATCTCAGCAGCCTTAACAATCAAAGAAGATTGGCACAAAACTGACCCATGAACTTTCCATCATGAGTAGAGGAAGGGCTCATGAATCCATATCTACTGCAGGGACATATATAGACAGCTAATGGATGCTAGAAGGAGGCCCTCATGAGGCCCAAAGGCTTTATAGACAGCTAATGGTTGCTGAGGTGGGATGATGTGAGGCTATAGCCCTCCTTGGCTTTAGTAAACAGTTAAGGGTTGGTGGCTGAGAGAGATATTCAGTGTTACACAGGCTCCTCAGCTGCATATAAGGCAACCTCTTATTCACACTTGTTCATCCTCTGAGTCACCTTTAATAAACTCATTGGTTCATTAGCTAGAATAGTTTGTTTCCGTCATTGGTGCCCTATCTGCGATAAATACACATTTATTCCCATCTCCTTATAAAATATTAACAGAAAGTGTCCTCATGTCTACTCTTATTGTCATTGTTGCTAAGTAATATGTGTGAATGCTCGGCACATAACAATCATTCAATAGGAACGTTTGTTATTACTGGCTTCTGGCTTTCTTGTTAGATCTATTTGTTTGAAAGCTATTCTAGTTTGCTTTTCTACTGCCGTGAAAATATCCTATGACTAAAAGAAGCATAGAGCAAGAACGAGTGTATTTGGTTTGCACTTCAGGTCACAGTCCATCACTGAGAAAGGTAGCTGAAATAAAACCAATGGAGTAAAGCTGCTTATTGGCACACTCATTGGCTCATCCTCAGCTAGCTTTACTGGCTGCCTCCCTTTCCCTTTGCCCTCCCCCCATCAAATATTAATCAATACAGTCTCTTGGAAACAAGGCCACAGGCTAGTTTATAATCTACAATTTCTCAGCTGACTCTGTGTTATATTAAATTAACTGTAAAACCTAAGCATCACATCAGGCCAGTTTTGCTGCATATCAAGGAAAGGAGGTTAGCCAGATTTACATAACAAATCCCTCTTTCCCTCTACCTTCTAAGAAGCACATAGGCACCCTTAGTGACTCATTCATTCCTTTAGTCATTCATAGAATGATTCATTTAATAAACATTTATATTGTACTTGCTATATTCTAGTCTCTGTGCTAGAAATACATATTGTTTATTTAAGTCTTAAGATAACTGACCAAATAGGATTGCATCATCTGAGTGACTGATGAGAAAGGAGAAGCTTGTAGTGTTTCCTTTAGAGCAGTTCCCTGGCATCATATTATCGCTTGTTCTGTTCAGAGCCACAGTAGAAGGAGCCAGTCACGCTTTCTAAATGAGAATGTAAAATCCATGAATGATGATTGGTCTTTATAACATTCATGTACACTAAAGCTTTATGCCTTCTCCAAATTACAAATTCACCCTTTCCTGATATCCAGTCTGAAGGTTCTGCAGCTATAGATGAATTTGGAAATGAGCAGCAGCATTTGAAGAGACTATTTTTCATCTGAAATGGAGTTTCCTGTGTATTAATGCCACTCCTTGCACTATTGATCAGTTTTCTCTGTGGTTGATTTGATTTGGTCATAAACACTGCTATTGAAAATAGAAACATGGTTTCCTTCAATAGAGTGCCTTCTGTTGAATAAGCATAGCCATGGCTCACACAGGGTGTACTGAACACTCAGGTAGCTCCACGCAGGCTACACATACTAAGTCATTCACTGAATCAATTGCCAGTTTCAGTGCCCTAGGCATTGAAAGGAGCTGCTCTGTGCCTGTGACAGAGTTATTGAGCTTTGTATATTTTGCCTCTCTATTAGGTTTTTGTCCCCTTTCATTCAAAACTTGGATAATGTGTAGAATCCTAGTTCTTTGAATCTGTGCTCTGGCTTCCTTCTTTTTTAATTTAAATAATTATTTATTTTCATGTTACGTGTATTAGTTCTTCCCTGTGTTCAAGTAAGTGGATATATGTGGAGGCCAGAAAAAGCATGTTAGAGCCCCCAGAGTTGTAGTTATATGTATTTATAAGCTTCCCTACATGAGGGTTAGATCAGCAGATGTTCTTAACACCTGAACCATATGGTCATAACCCTTTCCCCCTTAATTTTTGAAAGGTTATTGACTTAACATGTGTATGTTTCTATATGAACATACATACATATATAAATATGTAGACATATTCAGGCACATGTGCCCATGGGTGCCCTGAGGCCAGAAAATGGCAGCAGGCATTCTGCCTTTTCATTATCTGCTTGTTCCTTTGAGGCAGGGCTCCACAGAACCTCTACTTTGCCTTTTCTCAGCTAGGCTGGAAGCCAGCAAGGCATATCTATCTTTCTGCCTCTGTCCACAGCTGTTCCAACCCTGACATTGGAGCTAGGGTCACAGGCATGCAAATGATGTCCAGCTTGTGGGTGATGGGTTCCAAATTCTAACCCATCTAAGTGTGCAGCAACTGCCCTTAACTGCTGTACTACGTCTCCAGTTCCCAGGCTTCTTCTCTTGAAGGCAGAGGGCTGCAGATGTGTGCCCAAATGGGACACTGACAATGCAACTTTTTAAGGGAAGCACTATGATTCACCGTTCTTTTCTGCGATAGCAGCTGGTATTTAGGCGAGGTTCGTAGAGGGTTACAGATCTGTTTATTGTGAATAGTGTCACACAGGATGCAGTTATCTCTGTGGTGTGTTCATTTATGTTTGGGGAAATACTCAAGAATGTTGGGATTGAGCTACTTTGGGTTTTGAGTTTACACTTCCACTGGCATATTCTTACTGTCTGCAAACCCTCCTTGACATTTTATATTATTAATTCTATAGATGAAACACATTCTGGTTAGGGTAATATATAATCTTAACGCAGTATTAGTTTCTATTTCCCAGATGGCTAAAGAGGTTGGATAGTTTTAAGTTTATTTATGCCATTTCTATTTATTACTGTTTGCTCACTTGCCCCTTAATTTACCTGATTATTTCAGAGTTCATTTTTTATTTTTTAAAATATTCTATATAGTACATTTCTGTATAGCATAAGCATATAGTTAGTAAAACTGTCTCTATTTCTTAGATTTTTCTCTTTACTCTGTTGAATGGTTTCTTTGCAATATAGAAGGATTTTAGTTTTGTGCAGCCTCATTTGTCTATTCTTGCTATTATTTATTGAACTTTCGGAGTTCTTTTCAGAAACTCCATCTCCATATTATATTGCAAGATTTTTTTTTCCATTTTTTCCTCTAGCATTTTCAAAAACATGAGTCTTACTCTAATATATTTGACTCATTTTAAATAGAGTTTTGTACAGGGTAATAAAAATGGATTTAATTTTATTCTTTTGAATTTGGATATCCAGTCTTCTCAGCATCATTTTAAGGGAAAAGCTGTCTTTTCCTTACTGTGGTTAGTCATTTTGTTGAAAGTCAAACTATTTTTGCCCTGAGGGTCATCTACAGCGCTTTGCTTTATGCATCTGTTTCCGTGCTGGTTCCATGAAGTTGTGTTTGGATTTGCTATAATCTCAATCCAGGTATTGCACTACCCCTAACATCAGCCTTTCTGCTTATGATGGCCTTGGATGTTTGAATCTTCTGACATGCCTGAACCTGTAGAGACTACCATCATGTCCTCCCCTTGCTATAGTGAGGTAGCTGAAAACGTTCGCCCTTATCTGCCTCAAGACCTCGTATCATTACAGGGAGATCTCATTCACCAAACAGCATATTGTCTTTGAGAAAAATTAAATTTGTAAGAGTTTTCTTTCATATAAAATTATTGTTTATGCTAGACAACATCTCAACATATATTTAAAGTTTCTATATTTAGTCTAAATCCTAATGAAATATATTTTCATCATCCTCATTGTATGTATATGTATACTTTATAAATCTTCCTGGGTGACTCTAATAAAAAGTGGACAGGAAACTAGAGAAGTATGAATTGCATAGGAAAATGATCTGTGTTAGACAGAACAGTCAAAAGTACTAGAAAGTAAAGGCTAGTGTTTGAGGCAGATGGGATTCTGAAAAGAAAATAAAACGGTGTCAGACTTTAAATATCATCTTTGAATGATTCAGACTAATCATTGTGATTTTACCAAGAATCATAAACTTGGTTTCATTCTGAATGTATGAAACTTGATGGAATACAGTCTTACAAAAGGTTTGTGGCAGAGAGAAACCACCTGTTTTTTCTATTGCTTTTGCCAAATAGAATATAAAAAAAAAGAAGAGCATCCTATATCCTGTTTTCCATAAAAACAATTGAAAACAGAGAATTTGGTGGGCAATGGAGAAGTGTAGAGCAGTAAATATTTCCAACCCACTTTGTGTTGGGGGATGGGGCAGTAAAAATGTCATCCATTGTTTTCCTTGAGATTTGTGAAATGGTTCAGGCCTTGGCCTCAATGGGACAGATAGGCGGATACTACCATTAGATAGGTATTGATTGAGGTGAGGTGACATAGAAATAAAGGAAGTCAAATAGGCATCTCCAGATGAACAATGGTTCTTCCATCAGAACAGCTGACAACCAGAGTCTCTCCATAGAACTGAGACTGTGTGTATGTGGTGTGAGTCTTGGGGTTATGTAAGATGCAAGTGGGCATCTTTTGAGATAGAAGAGTCCAACTACTGGTCAGTTCCCCTGAGGTGTGGAGGTGGTAATGCCAGCAGGTTTGGCGTGTGGGTCTCCTTAGCAGGAGCTTCCACACATGTTGTCAGTTAAGACAGCTTTCCTGTCCAGAGATTTTTCAGTCTACCTGAGGCTTTATATCATTAACTCCTCAGCTAAGTGGACAAGATATTCATCAAAAGACTTATTAATGCTAAGGACGCAGAAAGAGAAAGAACAGCATAGCAAGGTCTCTGAGGAAAGATCAGGCTTGAGTGGCAGAGTGAGGGTCCTTCCCTGTGCATTTTAGAGGAAGGATTAGTTCCATACTATGTGATAGTAGTAGTTCATAGTGCAGATTCTGTGAGGCTGCCTCACATTTCTGGCTGGTTAGAGGGAAGAGCCTATGATCTGTAAGCAGAATCATCTGTGAAGGTAAAGAGAGCAATAATCTAGAAGACAAGTGAACAAAAGGGTTTTCCAAGTGCCTTGGCCCAGGACAACAGTTTGGAGTTTGACAATCAAGATGAGGCACCCACATCTCATCTGTGCTGGTAAGTGGAGTTTGAGTCCAGGCATCTCCTCTTTCCAGAGCACATGAGAAGAACACTATTTGAAAGAAAGAAGGTAGGTGTAGTCACTGAAATCTTGATGGAAATCTTTTCCTGCTGGGTGAGTATGATGATTATGGGAGAAAAGGGATAAATAATAAATTTAGTCCACAGTAAAGTGGAACTAGTTCCCATTAGAAGCCTTCATAAGTATGGTCCAGGAATCCTAAATGGATAGTCATAGAATGCTGTATCCTGCCATTACAAAGCTGTGATCTGACCTTTGAACCAAAAGTGCCTTTATTTGCATGATCCCAATTTGCATGGCTTTGATTTGCATGATAGAAATTTCACAACTGAATTTTTAACATACAGCGGATTAAGCTAACCTCTCAGAACTCTACAATTCACAATTTAGACTGAATACTTCCTCATGGTATAAATAACATGAAAGGAAATGTACACAAAGTATCTCAGCCTAGTAAAAGGGTTGAGGCAACTCTACCCTTTGCCCCACCCCCACCTGCAGTATATTGCCCTTCGATTTGGATATACTCTAGTCTCTTCACAACCCAGCCACTTGTCCTTAAAATGCAAGCAACATACCATTTTTTTTCTTTTTCTTTTTTAAAATTAATTAACTAATTGACTTATTTATTCACTTTACAGCTTGGTCTTAGTCCCATCCTTCCTCACCTCCCAGTTCTACCCTCCCACCCGCTCTCCCTTTCCCCTTCCCAATTCCCAGAAACGGGAAGCTCCCCTCCCCATCTACCACAGCTCATCAAGTCATATCAAAGCTGAGTGTTTCCTTTTCCCATGTGGCCTGGCAAGGCAGTCTCTCCAGGGCAAAGTAATTGAAGAGAGAGCAAGAGAATTCATGTCAGAGAGGGTACCCACTCCCCTTATTAGGAGACCCACATGAGACCTGAGTTTACCTCAGCTACATCTTTGTGGTGGTCCTAGGTCCATTCCATGCAAGGTGCTTGGTTGGTGTTTAGTCTCAGCATGTACTTCTTGGCTCTAGTTAGTTGGCTCTGTTGGCAAAATCAAACACCATTCATGTTTAAAGTCTTAGAGAGATACAAGGCACATACCTAAACATGGTAACAGCATTATACATTAAGCCTATAGCCAACATCAAACTAAAAGGAGAGAAACTTAAATCAGTTACACTCAAATCAGAGTCAAGCAAAGGCTGCCTACTCTCTCTGTACCTCTTCAGTACAGTATTTGACATTCTAGCTAGGGCAATAAGACAACTAAAGGAGATCAAGGGAATACAAATTCAAAAGGAAGAGGTCAAAGAATCACTATTCACAGATGACATAGCAGTATACATAAGTGAGCACAATAATTCCACCAGGGGACTCCTTCAGCTGGTTAACATCTTCCGCAAAGTGGCTGGATGCAAAATTAATTCAAGCAATATCAGTAACTTTCCTGTGTACAAATGACAAATGGACTGAGAAAGAAATTAGGATATCAACACCCTTCGCAATAGCCAACAGTAATATGAAGTATCTTTGTGAAACTCTAACAAAGAAAGTAAAAGACTGTATGACAAGAATTTCATGTCTCTAAAGTAAGAAATTGAAGAAGAAATCAGAAGATGGGAATATTTCCCATTACCATGGATTGGCAAAAGCAATCTGCAGTCTCAATGCAATCCCCATCAAAATATCAACACATTTCTTTACATACATTGAAAGAACAATTCTAAAACTTCACATGGAAAAACAAAACCTAGAATAACTAAAACAAAACGTTTTTCTTATATTGATGTAAAAGATAAGTTCATTTAATGCCTTTACCCAGTTGGTTACATTTCTTTGAATTGTACACCCAGACTTCAATATGTAAAGTGCAATAGGAAATTGTGGTCATTTTCATTCTTTCTGTTTCATGCCTCTTGGGCAGCTGCACAACATGCTGGGCATATATACACCCAGTGGGGAGCAGATGTTACAGCAAGCTGATGGATTACCTTTAGAGATGATTCTTGCACTATGTCCATCAAGAGCTATAGAAATGAACATGTTAAAACCACTATATTTTAAAATAACTATCCAACATAGTAAGCACCGATGGAAAAGATCAGGTTTAGTCACTAAAGCTGTTTACTGTTTATTGGCATTTATTTTTTCTACCAATTTTCTCAGGAAGTGTACCATGTAGCACCAGCATTGTTTTATTGAAAGACATGAATTAGGCAGTTTTCAGAAATAGGAAAATCAGTGTTTCTTACATTGATGAGATAAGACTGGTAATCTAGTTTATAGGACGGAAAAAAACAAAGATTAGCAGGCAAAAGTTAAATAAAAGTGATTCATTTTGAGGATAAAAATGTTCAGTCAAAACAGAATAATAGATTTATGTTAAATTTAGCAGACAATGACATATTTCAAATTTATGTTGATCACCTTCAGTAGGGAGAAAGAATGTTGTGGTAAACTAAAAGCAGACCCCTCTGAAAGCAATTGCGAGAGGAGATAAAGCTTCCTGAGAACAGCCACGGGAGTGAAATCCACAGAAACAGGTCTTCAATTGCCAGTGAATCAGCAGATGCCTCCAGTTTAGAGTAGGTGCCTGACTGATTTCCAGAGTACCAGATCCAGAGGTAATTTTGGTTTGATTGTGTTATTTGTTTGTTTGTTTATGAATTTATTTATTTATTGTGGGTCTGTGTGGCATATACACGCCATCTGTGATACATGTGTGGAGTCCAGAAGACAACATGCAGGAGTAGGTTCTCTCTTTCCACCCTGATGCTCACCGGACTAAACCCAGATAAGTACTCTTGCTGTCACACACCGTAACTTTATGAGTTTCTTGACAACCTAAATTTTCTTGTTTTGAGAAAAAAAGGAAGAAAACTACAACCACAAAACCTTGAAACTGGCATGAAAATAAAACATGCATTGATGTATACTTTACCTCACCATCCCTATGCCTGTAGAAGTAGGCTACAGAAACATCAAAACCTGTCTGTCCAACTGGTGATTCACTTCATCAATTTTTTCTCAGGGGGAGAAGGCAGGGTCTGGCTATGCTGCCAGTCTGACCTGTATCTCATCATCCCTTGCCTCAGCCTCTGAATATGGGGATTATAGTTAGGCACTGCCACACCTATCTATAAAGGCAAATTATATACTACAATGTTCATTCATCTGTAAATAAAGATTTTTATGAACAAACTGTTGAATAATATCTTTCATTTCTTACAGAAAGTAGCAGAAAGTGACTTTATGTGGTACAAATATAATTTTGGTAAAGTCAAATAGAAGCCATGAAGAAAATGAAACCATCAATACCACTGTCACTAACACCTACACCGGCATTTATGAAGGCTGAGCACAATGAGCCTTCTCCTTGTTTCTTGTGAGTTAATGCCCTTTGGAAAAGCTCTATACACTCTCAGTCTTAAAAAAAAAATTCATTTTGGAAACATCCTAGATCAGTGTGGGACTTAATGAGCCTTTTAGCTGTTTCCATTGTTATTCTACAAAGAATACTATCACTTCGTGTCTACCCCCCCAGGATCAAATTTTGGTACACCTTATTATTTATGAGACTTTTTATATATTGACATTCAGACTAAATTAATTTCTTCATGTATGGCTTTTTAGAATGTTTTGCCCTTCAGCTTAAAAGGAAAAGTTGGCAAAATGCAAGAATTTACGTGAAAAAATAAACACTTGCAAAGAATGTAAAACAAAGTCTAAAAAATTCATTCATACTTATTTCATTACTGTTTCTTTAAATAATGTATAGTCTATTATGTATCTTTTTTCAGTTCATAAGAGTTCTGTTTTCTCAATAGAAGTTGCATAATTACACACTTGGAATATAGAGCTCAAATATTTATGTCCCATTTATAAAAGCTATATTTCATTTCATTAAACATCTCAAAACTAATTCCCTTTATGTTATTATAAGTGTAATACATGGCAATATGAAATAAGAAAACATAACTACGTATTCCATTAAAGCTGTTTATTATTGTTATTATTATTTAAATATAAATTACCTCAGCAACTGTCTCTGTCCTGTGGCCCTTGTAATCTTTTGGCCACCTCTGAGTCCTAACTAGAACTAAGCATTCCACAATCCCTTATTCTGTGCATGTTGACCAGTTGTGAGTGTCTATATTTATTAGCTTCCATCCACTAAATAAAGTGTCTACTTTGATGA
>REGO01000381.1:1508526-1539637 GCA_010120015.1 Rhombomys opimus | reverse complement strand
TCTGGGGATACCTGCACAAATTAAAATGGTAATGCTCCTGCATGTGTCCAGTAAGATGAAGTGTTCTGCATTGGTTTGTGGTATGGAGCAGTTTAGAGAGACCAGAGATCTTGAGGCTTCTTGGAGCAGACAGAGAGAAAGACGAGACTCAGCCATGTGGAGGAGACTGCTGGCTGCATTAGTGTTTGAAGGAGGTTGGTATAGAGTCCTAAAAGGACCCATTGATGCTAAAAAGCCAGAAGAAGTAAAGGGGTCTGGGTCCCCTCTACCCACTAACCTTTTCTCTCTCTTACTTAAGTTTTGGGGTTGGTGGAAGGTAGGTAGAGGCCTAAACACTTCAAATAAAGGAGGGTTTTAGAAAAGACCAGTAGAACTGGCTTTCTGCTACAGCTACCTGCTGATTTGACGTTAGGCAAAGGTGTATTATAGGCTTTCTGATAGGTGCACAATGAGTGATTTCTATATGCCTGGCTTAGTGATAATTTAGAACAAAAAGTAAAGGTCAGTTACTTAGTACTTCAAAGAATAACCTTTTACTCTCAGCCCTTTAGAAAGCACCTGATTTGTCAAATGAAAATGCACATTTCAAAGAAGTTGTTTGATGTCCTCCAGGACCTGAGTTTCCACTGTAAAAGGACTCCCATTGGCAGAGTTCTGCAGAAATGCACACAGGAAGGAGAAATTCTTTTTTCCCCATGGGAGAGTCTACAATTATTGGAAAAGCTACATATGAGGACAGCAGCAACCTGAAAGTTTGACATTAATGCTGGACATTCGGGTACTTTCTTGGATTCAGGAGGCCAACAGGAACTTCTCCTTTTTTGTTAGGAAAGATGTGGTGTCTGCAAAGGTCAGCTATATTATCAGCCTTTGTTTCATAATGTATTTAACTGGATATTACAGGTATATGACTATGCAATGTCTAGAAACATTTAAATTTTCCTGATAACCTGGTCATAGGAAATGAAAACACTCTGTGATTGTACTAGAAAAATTGTTTTGTGTAAAGTGAGTGTTCAGAAAATGTTACTCATATCAAATGAATTATATATTCATGTTTGGAACTTGTGTGTTCATAATTGAAAGGAAATAGTGGGAACCACTGGACCTCTCAGTCCAGCCAAGCAGATAGTGCTGAACTCTCCCCATGCATGGGCCCAGCTCCAGACAAGCCACTGATGTGCAGGCTAATCAGTAGGCTCAGAACCTAGCCTTTCTTATTCCACCTTCCATGCTAGGATTCTGAAGTTCTGCACATCTTCTTACTGTTAATCAAGAAGTTGATGCCTTGATGGCTACGAAGTGTGTGTGTGTGTGTGCGTGTGTGTGCGCGCACATAGGTACTTAAATGGATTTCTGGCACAAGCAAGTTCATTACTCTTTTTTTTGACTCTGTGAAGAATGCTGGTGGGAACATGTGCATATGTGAGTTTCCCCCCCCCCACACACACACCTCAGAAGGAAAAGAAGAGCTAATGTTTTAAAATTAATTTTTATTTAATTAAAATGTACTTGCATGATTTCTCCCCTTCTCCTTCCTTTAGCCTCCCTCAACTCCTCCCATTCCCAGCTTCCACCCCTGTTCTCCTATCCCCTTCCCCTAGACCACTGAAAGGGGGAGTTCTCCTCCTTTGTCATCTGCCCATAGCTTATCAAGTCTCATCAGGACTGCATGGATATTCTTCCTCTGAGGCCTGGTAAGATCATATCACCAGGGGCAAGTGATCAAAGAGCAGGCAACCCAGTTCATGACATAGGTATCCCCTGCTGCCCTTACTCAGGAACCTACACGGAGGCTGAGCTGTCTCTGGGCTACATCTGAGCAGAAGCTCTAGGTTCTCTCCATGCATGGTCCTTGGTTGGTGCATCATTCTCTGCAGGATCCCTGGGCTCAGATTGTTTAGCTTTCTTGGTCTCCTTGTGGGGTTCCTGTCCATTCTGTGTCCTTTTATCCACCCCTCCTTCTTCCATAAGACTCCCTGCACTCTGCCCAAAGTTTGGCTGTGAATCTCAGCATGTGCTTAGATCCCTGAATGGGTGGAGCCTTTTAGAGGAACCTCTGCCTCAATTCAATACTCTGCTTGGTAGACTCTCTTAGAGGCCCTTTGTGGTAGGCTCCCTTCCTGTTCCCTTTCTTTCACTGTGTCTAGTGTCTATCCTGTTTGCCACTCTGAATGAGATTTAAATATTTTAGCTAGGGGCCTCCTTGTTGTTTAGCTTCTTTAGATCTGCAGATTTTGGTATGCCTATCCTATATTATATGGCAAATATCAGTTTATGAATGTATACCATGCGTGACTTTCCATTTTTGGGTTACCTCACTAAGGATGATCTTTTTTATTTCCATCCATTTGCTGCAAATTTCATGATTTCCTTGCTTTTAATAGCTGAGCAGTAGTCCATTGTGTAAATGTGCCACTATTTCCACATGCATTTCTAGGTTGAGAGACATCTATTTTGTTTCCAGATTCTGCCTATTACAAATAAAGCTTTTATGAACATAGTTGAGCAAATGTCCTTGTTTAATGGTGGAGCATCTTTTGGGTATATGTCAGGAGTGATATAGTTGGGTCTTGAGGTAGTGTAATTCCCAGTTATCTGAGAAAGCACCAGATTGATTTCCAAAGTGATTGTGCAAGTTTGTACTCCCACCAGCAATGGAGGAGTGTTTCCTATTTCTTCACATCCTCTCCAGCATGTGTCCTCACTTGAGTTTTTTATCTTAGCCATTCTGATCCGTGTAAGATGGAATCTAAGAGTTGTTTTGATTTGCATTTCTCTGATGAATAAGGATGTTGAGCATTTCTTTAAGTATTTCTCTGCCATTTTGATATTCCTATGTTGAGAATTCTCTGCTTAGCTCTGTTCCCCATTTTTAATTTGATTATTTGGTTTTCTGGTATCTAATATTTTGAGTTCTTTATATATTCTGGATATTAGTCCTCTAACTGATGTGGGGTTGGTGAAGAACTTTTCCCAGTCTGTAGGCTGTCATTTTGTTCTGAGGACAGTGTCCTTTGCTTTACAAAAGCTTTTCAGTTTCATAAAGTCCCATTTATTAATTGTTGATCGTAGAACCTGAGCTGTTGGTGTTCTGTCCAGGAAGTTGTGTCCTGTGCCAATGAGTTCTAGGCTCTTACCAATTTTTATTTTCCAACAGATTTAGTGTGTCTGGTTTTACGTTGAGGTCTTTGATTGACTTGGACTTTAATTTTATGCAGGTTGATAGATATGGGTCTATTTGCATTTTTCTACATGTTAGACATCCAGTGAGACCAGATTTGTTGAAGATGCTGTCTTTTTTTCCAGTGAATGGTTTTGGCATCTTTGTCAAACATAAGGTGTTAGTAGGTGTGTGCTTTTATTTCTGGGTGTTTGATTCGATTCCATTGATCCACCAGTCTGTTTCTATGCCAGTACCATGCAGTTTTTATTATTGTTAGTCTATAGTACAGCTTGAGATCAGAGATGGAGATATTTCTAGAAGATCTTTTTATTGTACAGGATTGTTTTAGCTGTTCTGGGTTTTTTGTTTTTCCATATGAAGTTGAGAATTGTTCCTTCAAGGTCTGAAAAGAACTGTGTGATGGTAATTTTATAATAATTGCATTTTATCAGTAAATTGCTTTTGGTAGGTTGGCCATTTATCCTATATTAATCCTACGAAGACATGAGCATGGGATATCTTTCTCTCTTCTGATATCTTTTCCAGCTTCTTCAGAGATTTGAATTTTTTTATATACCAGTCTTTCACTTGCTTGGTTAGTGTTACCCAAGATACTTTACGGTTTTTTTACATTATGAAAGATGTTGTTTCCTTAATTTCTTTCTGAGCCAATTTGTCTTTTGTATACAGGAAGACTACTGATTTTTCTTTTCTTTTTTTCTTTTTGTGTGTGTTAACTTTGTATCTGCCTCTTTGCTGAAGGTGTTTACCAGCTGTTAGAGTTCCCTGGTAAAATTTTTGATGTCACAAAATTTGAGGTATGTTGAAGAGATATGGAGAGAGTAGGCAGACTTGCCTATGGAGAGAGTAGGCAGACTTGCCTTGTTTCAGATTTTATTGGAATTTATTTATTTATTTATTTATTTTCATTTAGTTTGATGTTGGCTATAGGCTTGCTGCATGTTGCCTTTACTATGTTTAGATATGTGCCTTGTATCTCTGGTCTTTCCAAGACTTTAAACATGAAAGGGTGTTGGGTTTTATTAAATGATTTTTCAGCATCTAAGGAGATTATCATGCATGCGCACACACACACACAAAGGAATAAATGTCTAAATAAATTGCTTCCATTGTTTAAATGAAAGCTAAAAATTTGAGAAGTGATACCATACTATCATATAAATGTCTTATAGTAATTAACAAAAACGTTCTCACTAAAAACATATATGAATGACATGAATACATATTTTATGAAGAAGAAACTAAAAATGATAATATGCATGAATATAATCAACTTTAGCACTAATTGAAAATTCTGTTTCAGAAAATTTTGCTGTTTATATTCTCTCTCAGGATTTAATAATACTTTCCTCCACCAGGCTGTGCCCAAGTTTACAGTAACACCCATAAATTTTTCCTGTGAAGTGGGCCTCTCATCCATTCAAAAAATTATTGGTTGACTCTGTAGAATTTGAACCAATATTGCACGATATATGACACTATTTTAGGGGAGATATGAATAAGACTTTAGTAAACCCAGATAGTTTATGAAAAAGCAAAACATCATTATGACCTGTTGTGGTTTGAATGAATAGGATCATATATTTGAATGTTCAGTCATCAGAGAGCAGAATATTTTGGCAGTATTAGAAGGACTAACAGTACTGCTCCTCCCTTGGGGGATTGGGGAGGGAATGAGGGAGTGGGATACAGCTGGGATACAGAGTTAACAAAATGTAAATAATAAGAAAAATAAAATTAAAAAAATACCAGTAAAAAAAACTAAAATAAACCTGCATGTTTTTAAGAGAGAGAGAGAGAGAGAGAGAGAGAGAGAGAAAGAAGGATTAGAAGGTGTGGCCTTGTTGGAGAAATTGTGTTAATGTTATTGGATTTGAGATTTCAAAGACCCACACAAGGCCCTTTCTCTGCCCTTCACCTCTGCTCATTGTTTACAGATCACTAGGCAGATCTCTGCTAATAATCCTGCACCTGCCTGCCTCCTATGGTCCATGTCATGGTGATAAGAAGCTTGAATCTCTGAAACTATACAGAAGCTGCCAATTATATTTTTTCTTTTATAAGGGTTGCCTTAGTCTTGGTGTCTCTTCACAACAATGGAAAGTGACCAAGAATGAAGTTGGTACCTGGAAATATGTTATTGCTGTGACATGACAGGCCTGAATTTGCTGCTTTTTCCTAGAAGATGGGATTAGTCTGTGGCTATGTCTATGGGAAATTGTCTTGCTTAATAAGTAATGTGGGAGTGGCCAGCTACTATTCTGGATAACCAAACTCTAGTTCTTACATGTGAAAGGTATTTTATGCACTGATTCATCTCCCCAATTTGAATTTTATCCTTCTTGTACCTTGACTCTGTGTAGGTATAATTATATTTCATCTTTCCATTCACGAGTAACAACAGCTACAGTTACTGGTCTAGCAATCCCAGGAGGACAACATTGTACAGTGTACATTGTTGTGGGGCTATGATGCTTGGCAAACCAAATGATTTAATAACATTTCCATTCGTGATATACTGATTTCATAGTGTATGCAATCTGAAGATAGCTATATTCATTATTCATAATGAATACATACATAATTACATAAAATACATAATGAATATATATAATTATTATGGGGTTATTATATGATAATTGATGTAAATGTATATGTTTTATAAGATAGGGGTACTTTTGAGACAGAATTTTAGCAATGTTTTCTCATGGCTGAGATCTTGCTTTAATCTTGGTCCAGGATTTTTTAGTCATGTTGTGCACATCAATTGACATCTGAGTCATCAGTTTCTTTGTAGTTAGAATGAAAGTGGTTTAGATGAGGTAAACTGTCTACTAAAGGTCGCCCTCGGGAATCAGCTTGAAGTGGTGAAGGTTTTGCTGTGCCAGCTCCTGTGCTCATTACTATAGCAGTGGAGATAGAGTCAGTATCCTAGCCTTTAAATAACAGGAAACATGCTGGCGGCAGAGACAACCCAGGACATAGAACACTCACCACAAAGGCATGAGCACATAACTATGGATGCCCAGAAACCACGAAAAACTGTTGCATATGTCTGCAATCCCAGTGTTCCTGGGAAGCATATAGAAGGTCAGTTAGCCTAATATTCACAGCAGGAAACAAGAGAGGCCTCTGCCTCAAAACAAGGTGGACAGTAAGGTTGACATCTGAGGTTGTACCTGGACCTACACTCACGTACCATGGAATACATGTACCTCCACACCCAAATATCATACATTTACACACACATCCAATGCTTTAAAATAATAATAACAGTCCATTGTGTAAATGTGCCACAGTTTCTTTATTCATTCTTCAGCTGAGGGACATCTAGATTGTTTCCAGATTCTGGCTATTACAAATAAAACTGGTATGAACATAGTTCAGCAAGTATCGTTATTGTATGGTAGAGCATCTTTTGGTCTTTTAGTTAAATACCCAGAAGAGGTATATCTGCTTCTTGAGGTAAAGCTACTCCTACTTTTCTGACAAAGCACCAGATTGATTTGCAAAGTGGTTGTACAATTTACACTCCTATCCTATCACCAGTGGAGTAGTGTTCCCCTTTCTCCACATCCTTGCCACCATGTACTGTTCCTTAAGATTTTGATCTTTCTTAGCTATTCTGACCGGTGTGAGATGGAATCTTAGAGTCATTTTGATTTACATTTCCCAGATGACTGAGAAGTCGAGCATTTCTTTAAGTGCTTCTCATTGAGCAATGTGTAGGGAGTCATGTGGAAAAGTGGGAGGAAGGAGAAAAGGACGTGGAGGTGACTGGAGCTTCACAAGAAGACCAACAGAGCCAAATAACCAGGGTCCAGAAGGGCTTGCTGAGACTGAAGCATCAACCAAGACCATGTACAAATTGGACTTAGGCCAAGAATGTAGCAGATAGGCAGCTTAGTCTTCATATGGTTCCTCTAGTAAGGAAAGTGGGGACTGCATTGGACACAGACTCACTTGCCAGCTTTTAGATTACTTCCCCCTGGCCGGACTACCTTGCCAGGCCACAGGTGAAGAGGATTGTCTCAATCCTAATGCAACTTGATGAGCTCAGGTGGATGGAAAGGAGAGTTCCCTTTTTCTGAGGGAAAGGGGAAAGGGAGAAGGGACCAAGGATGGGTCTGAGAGGGGAGGAGGGATGGGGCTATAACAAGGATGTAAAGTGAATAAAATGTTCAATTCTATAAAACTAGTAATAACATATGATGTGGAACACTTGAATGAACTGGAAGGAAACATTTACTAGAATGGTAAGGAGCTCATGACATAAAGAGTTCAACAAAAATCATCTTCATACAGCTAATATATAGTCAGAACATCTATGCAAGGGTCCTGAGTTTATGGCTGATAATCACATTTCTATCTGTGATCAGAAGTGAACCATGAGAAATGAACATGCCACACAGGCTCTTACTGCATTTTCAATCCCACAATACTAACATGACATATATATATATATATATATATATATATATATATATATATATATATATATATATATATTTTTTTTTATATATATATATATATCTCACATACAAAATATATATATATATATATATATATATATATATATATATTGACATATATATATATATATTTCCTTTTACATAGATTTCTACATGTTTTATGTTATGTTACAGATCAAACCATATGTTCTAACTGTTGAAATGTAGTACATTTTGATATTCAATATTTTAATAAATTATTGTGTGCTAATATATTTATGTAATAATATGTTTGCTTGTCTACCCTCATGGTATCTCTCTGCTTAAAATTGATTTTTACAAAAAGTTCTGTACATACAGTTTGTGTCACTTTATGCATGGTGTCCTGGAAACAAATCCATAGCAGTGGGTGTGTGACTTTATTAAGAATATTTTGTCCTCAGTTTTATTATTTATCATACCTGTACACTGAAGACAATTGCTCCACATTCCCTGCAATTCAAACCTTTATTGTGATCTCCAGAGCTCTGACCAAAGGTATATCTCATGAATGTGGTGATCTTTAAAGAAACCTTATACAGGTTCTGGAGAGCACTATCTGTTCTCACAGAGGTTCTGGATTTAACTTCCAGCACACACATGCAGGGTCACAATTATTTGTAACTCCAGTTCCTGGGATACCACAGTTTATAAAAATATTTTCATGTTTAAAAGCTTTGTATTGAAATATGAGGAGATAAAGCACATATTGTAATATTAGGATATTTGCTTTGCTCCTTGTTGCTGAGTCAGAAAGGATTCACTATTTTACTTTTCTTATACTTGTTAGAGTTTACCAACATTTAAAAGCATAAATATCCCAACATAAATAAATGAGTGTGCATTTAAGACATATTTTCACAAGTGTAAACCTGTTGAAAACTTGTTGATTACAAACACAGGAATCTTAGGGTTTTTTTGTTCAGATTTAGAATCCTGATGTATTTCATAAAATGGATGCTACAGCACTGGGTCTGTAGTGATGCTCTACCCGGGATTCGGCAGGAGGACTAAGCAAATCTCTCAGAGTTACCTATGCATAGTCAACATTCTTGCCTGACTGTCATCAATGTTTACCTTCTGTTTGTGATTCTGTCAGCTCAGAGGATGCATTTCTGCATGTATCCACCTGTCCCCTTTCTTTCTGATCACAGGAGGCTCCATTTTCTGTACCCTAATAAGGTATAGTTAAAGAAAGGCAAAATGGTTTTTAAAATCCCATTGTAAAATATTCCACTCTTCCTCACAGGTATGAGTGTACCTTGTATTCTGAATTATAAATGAAGCTCCTGCCACTTCCTAGAGAAGGAAAGAATGGCAGTTGGCCTTTGTGTAGAAAAGGCCAGCTCATACATACACTGCAAAATGAGAGGCAATCAGGGGTGGCTGTACAAATCTCTGGCTCTCAAGCTGTGGCTCACAAGCTTTTTGAGGGTCAAATGGCCCTTTCATAGGGGTCACCAGAGACCATTGGAAACACAATTACAATTCATAACAATGGCAAAGTTACAGTTAGGGAGTAGCAATAAAAATAATACTATGATTTAGAGTCACCACAACATGAGGAACTGTATTAAAGGCTTGTAGCATCAGGAAAATTTGAGAACAACTTTTCTGGATTGTTGGCTTAAAATCAACAGTTGTTCTGAGGAGATAGGTCCCTTGGGAAAGTGCTATACTTTCAAGAACGAAGATGTGAGATTAGACCCCAGAACCTGTGTGAAAAAGGCTGGTGTGGCAGTGCCTGCTTGCAATCCCTGATTGAGCGAAGGGGGAGACAAGCATCAAGAAGCTCAATGCTCGGAGGAGGACCTCCCCTATCAGTGGACTTGGGGAGAGGCATTCATGCAGAAAGGGGGGGAGGGTGGGACCGGGAGGGGAGGAGGGAGGGACTTATGGGGGGATACAAAAGGAATAAAGTGTATTTAATAAAAGTTAAATAAAAAATTTAAAAAAAAAGAAGCTCAATGCTCGCTCCAACTAACCTAACCTAATAGGCAAGTGACCTCATCTCAAAAAATAAAGTAGATCCTGCCTAAGGAAAAAAAGGATACGTCCATATACCTCTCCATGCATGTGCAGCTGAACATACACACGTGAACACACAAAGAAACACATAAAATCATCAATAAACTTGTTAGTGGGCCTGGTCTCACGTAGCCAAGGGAGTCTGAACCTCAAAATTTGCTGAGGATGACATTGACATCTTGAATTCTAATTCCTGCCTCTATTTGCAGAGTTCTGTGGTTACATAAGCAATGCTGGTTTTATGTTTGTACTGGGGATAGGACCCAGGGTTGCATGTGTGCTAAACAACCATTATCCCAATTGAGCTACATGCCCATCCACATATTATTGTTTCATTAAAAGTTCATTTAAACTGCCTCCTGTGAGGAAAAAAAACTTTCATTCAAGACTTGTGTCCTTCAGTAGGTACGTTTGAAGATGCCATTGCTTCTATCTGACCCATGAGAAATGAGTGTTAAGTTTGATTCTGTGAAGAATAAAGCCTAGACACTTGTTTTAATTACTAATCTAGTCATGCCCCTGGTTCACTGCAATGATAAAGCTCTGCAACTCCGTACTCCACTGAGCAATTTTGTTACCAACCAGATGGATCACAAATTTTTTTCATACTCATTGCCATAGACGAAAATACATTTCCTTTTAATCTGCCATGACTTACAGCTGGGTCTAGGAGTTAAATTCACATGGAATGGATTACCAGGTACAAAACCTGTGTTTAAGGTAATATGAAAGGTATAAAACAAAAGGAAGACTAAGAAAATTGAAAGACCAAAGTGCCTTTCCATTAGGTTGAGCAAAGAAGCACATATGGAAAAGTGTCTTAGGTATATGCAGCAACTGGGAAGGTCCACTTGTACAGGGGCACGAAGGAAGATCAGCTTGTAAAGTGCTTGACTTGCAAGCATGAGAACCCATTCCAAGGTACATATCTGGGTATATTAATGCTATACTATATAAGTAGCCTCCTTTCTAGTCAGCAAATAATAGATTTGGGAGAAAATACTTATTTTCCAAGTCCTTTATTTGATTTCAGTGTATCAAAGAGGACCTTGGAATATTCTCACCATGACCCCAAAGTCAGTAATCTTTAGTTTCTCTCATTCTAAAATGGAATATATCTTGCCATTGTCCAACTATTTGTGCTTATCTAAAATTTCTATGTTGCAATCACACCCACCCACCCTAGAAGATAGGGCAGAGAGGTTGGGTCTTTGAGAGGGATGGAGGTCATTGGGGACTAAGTATCATAAACAGAATTAATGCCTTTACAAAGATACCACTAATAGTTGTTGTACTCCTTTTCCAGTGAAAGAATGCAGTGAAAAGTGGTGGAACTTAACTGTGATGCAGTTCCTCAGTAGATAAATAAATAAATAATAAACTGCACTGATTTTCCAAGTCCTAGGACCTGGCAGTGGGTATCTGCTGTTTATAAGCCACCCAGGTGCCCTGGTCTGGTGCTAGGACATCCAGCAGAAGCTCAGCTAATGAATGGTTGATCACTGTATTCATTACTTTTCTCATTGTTTGGATCAAATGCTTGCCAAAATAATGACGGGGTGCAGTGCATACGTTTAGCTTGGTATTTGATGATACACAGTCATGCAGAGAAAGCATGATGGAAGGACCAGGAAGTAGCTGATCACAGCGTGTCCACCATCCATAGAAAGCAGAGAGATGAATATGGGTACTAAGCTTTCTTCATTACGTAGTCTTAAATCTTTGCCTATAGAATGATAGCATCAACATTCATATTGGGTATTTCAACCTCATTTAGCTCAATCCAGAGACATCTCTACAGACATTCCCAGAGGCTAGTCTGCCAGGCGGTTTCAGAACCATCCAGGGACACAATTGATACTAAGAATCATGGACCCCCAAAGAAGCAGTGCTGGAGTGTTTATTCACTGCCATTTTCTCCCTCCTTGCTTGTTGGCCATCATGAACTGAGTAGAGTCCCCAGTCATAAGGCTACCATCTTTATTTTATGTCTCATTAGAGATTCAGAGTAATGAGGGACCCAGTCAACTAGTGCTAACAAATGATAACTAAATGGTAACTAACAGACTGCACAGTCTAAAATCATAAAAAAAATCAATCATTTCCTCCTTTGGGTTAAAGCATAAGTGACTAAGACTGGTTTATTGAGTTTCAATGGCCCTGTACGAGCCTAAAATGATATTTTATATGATAGAATCTGTAGAACGTTAGCAGGGTACAAAGCAAAGCAAGGCATTGAATACTAGGGTTAGCAATGAGAACAGGCACTTTGATTTGTTTCTCAACCTTGCCTGCTGGAGGGAGGAGAAAGGCTTACAGTCTCAGAAGGAAAGAGGAAATTACAACCGAGGGGGTGGAGAAAAGCCACAGCTTCAGGAAGCTCTTGAAAGCCTAGGGTATGATAATTCAAACCTGTCAACTTGCCCTCAAGTTGTCCCAGAAGCTCCAGGGATGCAAGTGTCACAGCTGCTCACACTGATGTGGAGTCTTCCAGTGAAGCAGCTGCCAATGAGTCATCCATGCTCCTGTATGCAACCTATAGGTCTGTAAGTTACCCCAGCATACATACTGATTCACTAGGCTGGACTTGAGTGGAATTGTTTCTTTGATTTGCCAACAGTTACCTATCTTGGCTGTCTTTTCATGTTTTCCCAGACAGTAAGTCACTTTGAAAGAAACTGTATTTCTACTAATGATTATCTTTGACCCAATGAATTTTTAATAAACCAGCTATTTCAATCATTATATTTCTAGTTCTAATACTGCCTTTTATTTATTGTATGTTCTAAGAATTTGAGGAATGAAAGATTGATATTGAGACAGTGTGTTTCAGGCCCTGACATCTTTTTTTTTTTTAGTGTTAAGGAAGTTTCATTTTATTTTATTTTTTCCTTTTTTATTATCATAATTTATTACAATTTATTCAATTTGTGTCATAGCTGTGGCCCTCTCCCTTGTCTCCTCTCAATCCCTCCCTCCTTCTATCTTCTCCTCCTGACTTCCATCTTATCCAAACACCAGAATTTGAAAAGGCAGAGGCTCCTTTACTGAGCAAGTAGCCACAGTATCCTTTGGCAAGTTGCCACATATTTGGTTGAATGTAGGTGTCTTAATTTAGACCTATTGTGCCAAAAATAATATGACCATGCTCTGACTCGACAGCTTCTAGCTTCCAAGGGATTCTTGCATTTGTTCAACCATCCCAGAGTGTTCATTAATTTTGGTGTGAGGTAAATGTCAGATTAAAACAAAAGGTGACTTAAATGCAACAGCCCCTTGAGAGTGTTAAAATAAAGACTGCTCATGAATTACTGAGCTTAAAGGACATTCATTCCACAAGCAGACAAGAGGCAGCAGCCCACTTACCCCATTCATGGGCTGGCACTCAGGTCCTTCTTCAGGCCAGCAGGTCACAACCCATAAAGAAGAGACACTGGGGTGTGAATTACAAAATGAGTTGGCATTATTATTTTAAATGTTAAACATGCATTTGAAATGTACATGGCCCACTTTCTCCCAAAAATATAATCCTAGCACAGTGTGCATATTGTAGAACAAAGAAATAGGACGAAACAATTTGGGGCTTTTCTGCCTTCTTTTTTGCTAAATTTGGCCTGCTCAGAAAATATTATTTAAATCCTGAAGCAGTTCCTTGACTTTGCTCCTTCCCTGAAATACAAGTACAACAATAAAAAGAAAATGACAAAAATTTAATAGTGAAATGAAATTGGGCCAAATATTTAGGATGAAAATTAAATCTCATAATAGTTAAATCTCATAATAGAACCCAAGATGAACTAATTGTGTTTATATAAACATTGAGCACATTTCCCTTATTTTTTTAAAACTGTAGCTGGAAATATGGGTCAACATCCATGGTGGTTTGAATAAAAATGTCCCTATAGGCTTATATATTTGAATTCTTAGTCACCAGGAAGTGGAATTGTTTGATAAGGTTAGAAGGGTTAGGAGGCTTTTTGGAAGAAGTGGTGGTATTTGAGGTTTCAAAAGCCCATACCGCACCCAGTCTGCCCATCTTTGCCCAAGAACTAGGATGTAGCTCTTACCTACTGACCAAACCCCACGCTCCTTTGTATGATGATAATGTAAAAAGCCATAAAACCATTAGCAAGTCCCTGATTCTCAACTAAATGCTTTCTTTTATAAGAGTGGTCTTGGTCATGGTTTCTCTTTCTTTATTTTCTGATTTCTTTTTTAAATTTTTAAATTTATTTTTTATTAATTACTGTTTATTCACTTTGTATGCTAGCTGTATTCCCTCCACACCACCTCCCAATCCCACTCTCCCTCCCTCATTTCCTCCCATGCCCCTCCCCCAGAATATTATTAAGTGGTCTAGAGAAGATTCCTATGACATTTTGGCAAAAAGTTTAGCTACTTTCTGCCCTTGTTATAAAAACTTGGCTGAGGCTAAATAAACTGTTGAACTAATGGTCTTAGGAGACGATATATCTAGATAGCCTAGTATTGAATGTGTCATGTGGTTATTCATGGAAACTCAGGCAAATCTACAAATGAAAAGAAGCAACTTAAACAAAAAGAAATTTAAAAAAAGAAATGTACAGTTTGAGGAGAAAAGAAGGACCAGAGAAATGTAGTGTAAGTCTTGTGCACAAAGAGACAATTTTTTTGAAGTGCCTGATGTTAAGTGGAGTGAGGTAAGCAGAAACCTCAAGAAAAGAACCCACCCAAGCTAAGCTTCCACACTGTGAAAGTGAATTATAGGAAAGCTTTAGGAGTGAAAGAAACAATCAACAACAGAAAGCTGATGGCAATGTTCTTCAAAGAGACGGCCAACTTTCAGCCCTATCAAGCAGCAAAACTAGCAGTTTTGGCCACATGGTTTAGCTTTCAAGTCAAGAACACAAGAAACAATTTATGGAATTTTCCTCCTTGCCTGAAGAAAACTACAGAGATCAGGAGAGTGCCAGCAGTGACACTGCAGGGAGGGCCACAGAGGCTATTGCATGGAGCTCTGGTGGTGGAGCCTGGACTATGTTGGAGACCTTGAGACTGCAGCCTCATGGAATACGAGCAGAGAGCTGCTTACCAGGCGTGGAATCAGCCCAAAGGAGCAAAAGTGTTACAGTCAGCAAAGCTGGAAGGAGTTGTGTTACTGAAGAGCACTTTGACATCAGACATGGAGATTCTTGGAATTCTCCTTGCTGGTTTTCATTCTAATTTTGGTTCCAAATATTTTTGCTATGCTATCTCTCTTCCCTTTTGAAATGGTGATGTCCAGTCCATGCTGTGCCATTGTATGTTGGAAATATGCGATCTGCTTTTAGATTTTTATTTTATAGAGGGATTGTAGTTAAGAGATTGACTTAAGTCTCAGAAGACAATTTGAAATTTCAGCTTTTAAATAGTGTTGAGATCATGATAGACTACGGGTACATTTTATTTTTTTCAGTATTGTGAAGTTTTTTGTTTTGTTTTCATTTTTATTTTATTTTTTTATTAATTACACTTTATTCAATTTGTATCCCCCCATAAGTCCCTCCCTTCTCCCCTCCCGATCCCACACTTCCTTCCCCTTCTTCTCGCATGCCTCTCCCCAAGTCCACTGACAAGGAGGTCCCCCTCTCCCTCCCTCTGTTCCCAGTCTACCAGACCACATCAGGAGTGGCTGCATTGTCATCTTCTGTAGTCTGGTAATGCTGCTCCCCCTTCAGGGGTAGGTGATCAAAGAGCAGGTCAATCAGTTTATGTCAGAGGCAGTCCCTCTTTCCATTACTATGTAACCCACTTGGACACTGAACTGCTATGGGCTACTTCTGTGCAGAGGTTCTAGGTTATCTCCATGAATAGTCCTTGGTTGGAGTATAAGTCTCTGGGAAGTTCCCTGTGTTTAAATTTTCTTGTTCTGTTGCTCTCCTTGTGGGGTTCCCATCCTCTCCCACCCTTACTATTTCCCACTTCTTACATAAGATTCCATGCACTCTGCCCAACAGTTGGCCATAAGTCTCAGCATCTGCTTTGATAGTCTGCAGGGCAGAGCCTTTTAGAGGCCCTCTGTGGCAGGTTCCTAGGTTGTTTCCTGTTTTCTTCTTCTTCTGATGTCCATCCTATTTGCCTTTCAGGATGTGGATTGAGCATTTTAGTCAGGGTCCTCTCTCTTGATTAGTTTCTTTAGATGTACAGATCTTACTAGGTTTATCCAATGTTGTATGTTTATGAGTGAGTATATACCATATGTGTCTTTCTGCTTCTGGGACAGCTCACTCAGGATGATCCTTTCCAGGTCCCACCATTTACCTGCAAATTTCATGATTTCCTTATTTTTCATTGCTGAGTAATACTCCATTGTGTAGATGTACCACAATTTCTGCATCCATTCTTCAGAAGAGAGGCATCTGGGCTGTTTCCAGCTTCTGGCTATTACAAATAAAGCTGCTACAAACATGGTTGATCAAATGTCCTCATTGTGTACTTGAGACTCTTTTGGATATATGCCTAGGAGTGGTATGACTGGATCTTGAGGAAGTGCTATTCCTAGTTGTCTGAGAAAGCGCCAGATTGATTTCCAGAGTGGTTGTACAAGTTTACATTCCCACCAGCAGTGGAGGAGGGTTCCCCTTTCTCCACAACCTCTCCAGAATGTGTTGTCACTTGAGTTTTTCATTTTGGCCATTCTGATGGGTGTAAGGTGAAATCTCACGGTTGTTTTGATTTGCATTTCCCTAATGGCTAATGAGGTTGAACATTTCTTTAAATGCTTCTCTGCCATTCGATATTCCTCTACAGAGAGTTCTCTGTTTAGCTCTGTTCCCCATTTTTTAAGTGGATTACTTGGTTTGCTGCTTTTCAGCTTCTTTATTTCTTTATATATACTGGATATGAGTCCTCTGTCATATAAAGGGTTGGTGAAGATTCTTTCCCAATCTG
The DNA here is from genome assembly GCA_010120015.1 of Rhombomys opimus. Lineage (NCBI taxonomy): Eukaryota > Metazoa > Chordata > Mammalia > Rodentia > Muridae > Rhombomys > Rhombomys opimus. The sequence continues at coordinate 1,523,023 of REGO01000381.1, read as the reverse complement.
TAGGCAGTCTTTTTTTTTTTTTTTTTTTGATGACGGCGTCCAGGGAACTCCTACAACTAATAAACACCTTCAGCAATGTGGCCAGATACAAAATTAACTCAAAAAAAATCAGTAGCTCTCCTGTATACAAAAGACAAAAGGGCTGAGAAAGACATTAGGGAAACAACACCCTTCACAACAGCCACAAATGACCTTGGAGTAACCCTAACCAAGCAAGTCAAAGACTTGTATGAAAAAAAATTTCAAGTCTCTGAAGAAAGAATTAGAAGAAGATATCAGAAGATGGAAAAATCTCCCATGCTCATGGCTGGGCGGGATTAACATCTTTAAAATGGCCATCTTACCAAAAGCAATCTACAGATTCAATGCAATTCCCATCAAATTACCAACACAGTTCTTTACAGCCCTGGAAAGAAAAATTCTCAACTTCATATGGAATAACAAAAAATTCTAGGATTGCTAAAACAATCCTCTACAATAAAAGATCTTCTGGAGGTATCTCCATCCCTGATCTTATGTTGTACTATAGAGCAACAGTTATAAAAACTGCATGGTACTGGCATAGAAACAGAATGGTGGATCAATGGAACCAAACAGAAGACCCAGAAATAAACCCACACACTTATGGACACCTGATCTTTGACAAAGATGCCAAAAACATACAATGGAAAAAAGATATCATCTTCAACAAATGGTGTTGGTTTAAATGGATGTCTCCATGTAGAAAATTGCAAAATAGATCCATACACAAAACTAAAGTCCAAGTGGATCAAAGACCTCAACATAAAACCAGATACATTAAACTGTTTAGAAGAAAGAGTGGGGAATAACCTAGAACTCATTGTATAGGAGACAACTTCCTGAACAGAACACCAACAGTACAGGCTCTAAGAGCAACAATCAATAAATGGGTCCTAATAAAACTGAAAAGCTTCTGTAAAGCAAAGGACACTGTCACTATGGGTACATTTAAAGTTGTATTGAATCCAAATTTTATTATGACATAGGTACAAGCCTATGGGGAGTAGAGAATAGAATGTGGTTGTTTTATTGGAAGAAAAAAAAGAAAGCCTTCAATAGGCTCATATATTTGAATGCTTTCTCACCAGGCAGTGGAACTCTGTAATAGGATTAGAATGATTAAGAGTCATGGCATTGTTGGGTTGGGTATGGCCTTGTTGAATGAATTTGTGTCCTTGTAGGTAGGTTTTAAGGTTTCAAAAACCTATGCCACTACCCACCCACATCCCATAATAGTCGCTTATCAGAAGCAAGCTCCTGGCTAATGCTTGCAAGTCATATTCTCTGCTATGATGATAATGGAGAAAACCTCTGAAACTGTAAGCTGTCTTTCAATTAAATTCTCTATGTTATGAGTTGCCTTGGTCATATTCCCTCACAGCAATAAAACAATCACTAAGAAAATGTCTTTTTAAAATTTTTTGTTAGTTACAGTTTATTAATTTTGTATCCCATCTGTATTGCACTCCCTTATTCCCTCCCAATCCCAGTCTCCCTCCCTTATCTCCTCCTTGCCCCTTTCCAAATCCACTGATAGGAGAGGACCTACTCCCCTTTTATCTGATCCTGGTTTACCAGGTATCTTCAGGACTGGCTGCAAAGTCCTCCTCTGTGGCCTAGCAGGGCTGCTTCTCCCTTGGGGGGGGGGTGTCAAAGTGCGAGTAATTGAGTTCATGTCAGAAATAGTCCCTGTTCCCCTTACTGGGGTACCCTCTTGGATACTGAGCTACCATGGACTATATCCGAGCAGGGGTTCTAGGTTATATCCATACATGGTCCTTGGTTGGAGAAACAGTCTCATAAAAGACCCCTGTGCCCAGATATATTTGGTCCTTGTGGAGTTCCTGTCCTCTCCAGGTCATACTAACTCCTCCTTCTTTCATATGATTCATGCTCAACATCCTTAGCCATTAAGAGATGCAAATCAGAATAACCTGATATATCACCTTACACCTATCAGAATGGACAAGATCAAAACGCAAGTGACAACACATGCTGGAGAGGTTGTGAAGAAAGGGGAACCCTCCTCCACTGCTGGTGGGAATGTAAACTGTACAACCACTTTGGAAATCTGTTACGACCCGCGTAACCGTCTCGCCAGCAAGAACGCACAGGGACAAAACAAGATCCTTCTGCAGCAGGCTTTATTATCATGCAATGAAAGGAGGGAGATCCCAGGCCCCAAAGTGGTGCTGCTTAAATAAGCCCTGATCGCACTTAAGTGACGTGGAGTGACATGTCATACCCTGATTGGCTGCTTACTCATTACCCGTCTGACGGCCCCGGGCTGGGGCAGTGGTTTGGCGCGCTTTTGCAACTGGCACATGTGCTCTAGAGGTTGTTACCAGTACAGAGACTGGATGCCGGCGCCATCTTGTAATGGCGTCTGAACCTCGGCTCTCCACAGAAATCAATGTGGTGCTTTCTCAAACAATTAGGAATAGCACTTCCTCAAGATGCAGCTTTATCACTCCTAGGCACTGGGGGCATCAGCCATCAGTGTAAACACCTCTTTGGTTGTTGGTGGAGGTTCATGAATTCCTTTCTATTCTATGCTCGAGCACTGACTGCCTTGGTTTGCAGGTCCTTTGCATGTATATTATTTCCTATTTGATTGAAGTGATAAAACACTATGACCAAAGCAACTCATGGAAGTAAGGGATTATTTTAACTTATGGTTTTGAAGAAAGAAGAATCCATCATGACATAGAATAGTGACAGCACAAGGATGGCATGATGGCTGCACCAGAGACTTCAAGATCACATCTCTAACAAAAACACAAGTACAAAATAAGATGAAAATGGTGTAAGGTTAAACTCTCATAGATAGTCTGAGTCATAAATTTACTCAGCAGGCCTGAAACTCCTAAAAATATATTAAAAAAGAACCATGAACTGGAGATCAAGTGGTTACATGCCCATTTCTATGAGACATTTCTCATTCAAACTATTACATTCCAAAATCTACCCCCTTTATGTTCATGGCCATATCATAAGGAAAAATGCATTAAATCGCACTTCAAAAGTCTCCAAAGGTAGCAAAGACTATCCTGAGTGAGGTAACTCAGAAACAGAAAGATACATACAGTATATACTCACTTTGAATTAATATTAGCCATATAATATAAGATAAACATACTACAATCTATACTCCCAAAGAAGCTAAATAACAAGAAGGACCCAAGGGAAGAGGCTTAATTCTCATTCAGAAGAACAAACAGGATAGACATCAGAAGTAGAAGACATCGAAAAGGTCAGGAGCCTTCCAAGGGGGCCTCTGAAAAACTCTACTCATCAGGGTATCAAAGCAAACGCTGAGACTCATAACTTAACTTTGGGCAGAGTGCAGAAATCTTATGGAAGAAGGGGAAGATAGAAAGTCCTGGAGTGGACAGGAGCTCCACAAGGAAACCAACAGATCTGAAAAACCTGGGTCCGGGGGTCCTGCAGAGAGGGATACTCCAACCAAGGAATGTGTGTAAAGAATACCTAGAACCCCTGCTCATATGAAGCCCATAGGCTGCTCAGTTTCCAAGTAGGTACCCTAAGAAGGGGTACAAGGGTGGTCTCTGACATGGACTCAGTGACTGGCTCTTTGCTCACCTCTGTCTGTGGGGGATGCAGCCTTGCCAGCCACAGAGGAAGATGATGCAGCCAGTCCTGATAGGCTAGGGTCATACAGAAGGGGACAAGATCTTCCTCTATCAGGACTATAGGAGGGGCTTTGGAGAAGAGGGAGCGAGGGTGGTCCCAGGATGTGAGAGGCAATGAGGGAGGATGCTGCAGCCAGGATACAAAGTGAATAAATTTCAATAAATAAATAAATGCATACATGCATACAAACTTTACAAAGTCCCCAAAATCTTTCAGTCCCCAAACTGTTTAAGCCTCCAAAGTCTAAAGTTTCTTCACAGACTCAAAGTAGTCTCTCAATCATTACACTTTATAAAGTAAAAAAAGCAATAGAATAACACACACTATGCATTACCATTCTGAAGTAGAAGAATACTTTCTGTTCTGGTAAAGCAACGATTCACAATTTTTAATTTTTAACATGATTTTTTAATTGAAAATAACATTTATACAATAAATTTAATCACGATTTCCCCTCCCCAACTCTTCCTAGATAATCTCCTCCAAACCAAATCATAATCATTTTCTTTTTCTCTTTAAAAACAAGCAAATAAAGAAAAACAAACAAATCAGAAAAAAAACATAAAATACACACACACACACACACACACACACACTGAAACTTTTTGAAACAAAGAAATTTCTTCAAAATTAGGAATAAAGAAGTTTACATTTCAACACCTTTGGGTGTCGCTTGTGTGTGTGTGTGTGTGTGTGTGTGTGTGTGTGTGTGTTTGTGTGTTATTGTTTGGGTTCTTTTCTATGTGTATATGTATGATTCAGTAATTTTTTTTGTTTGTGTGTGTATATGTGTGGTTTTCTACTTATATACCTGTATATGAAGATGCATGTATAGTGTTTCTGTGTATGTGCTTTTGATATGTGTATCTGTGGTTATTTTGTGTTTGTCTTTTTTGTGCATGTTTGTGCAACATTGTATATGTATGTGACTGTGTATGTATCTTTGTGTATTTACCTGTGTCTGTGTCATGTCTATATTATTGTGCTTGTGTGCTCATTTGCTTTAGTAGGTGTATGAGTGTGTGTGTTTGGTTTCTTCTGTGTGTATATAAGTGTGCTTGTGTCTGTCTTATTGTAGGTGTGTTTCACTGTGCTTGTTTTTTCGATGTGTGTCTACCTTTCTCTTTTCGGGAAGCTCTGTTAGTCACCTTGCTTCCTGAAGTTGAACCGGGTTGTTCAGCTTACATGTTTCACGTTCCTCTATTTTCTTTTCGACCTCTTCTCTTATCTTTCCCACCTTTCTTTCTGACTCTGTTTCTGTTCTGTTGAGACAAGAGTCTTAGTATATAGTTCAAGTGGCCCTTGGATTTATGATCTTCCATTTTCACTACTTAAGTACTACCATTACAGACCACCTTTTTTACTATTTTATTTTATTTTATTAATAATCTTATTTCCTTGAGCTCTTTCAGTATTTCATAGTTTAGTATAACTAAAGTAATCTTTCTGAATGCAGAAATAATGAAAAGGAGGCAATTTTTTCATGTTATTTTGTGCACTATCTTTTGTTTTTGTTTCATGGTGAAGCCTTTCTCTGTTATAAATCACCATTATTACAAGTTTTCTTGCTGTCTGTACTAATGAGACAACACAGGTTGTCTATAATCTGTCATTGAAGTTACTGGCTTGCTGTCATGATTCATTTTACGGCAATGAACTGTATTCTTTGCACTGAATATTTCTTAAACTGGACCCTGGGTCACTGATAAATTATTTCAAAAGGGCAGTCAGGTGAATGAGCTCACTTTGCTCTGAAGTTGATCACATCCACCCCCTGCTAAGTAGCATCCACTCCCTAGTTCTCTCTCTCTCTCTCTCTCTCTCTCTCTCTCTCTCTCTCTCTCAGCAAATGTCTTCCTCCATTGACACAGGAGCATATTGCAATTGGGGAGGGGTGCATTGATCTTCAAAATTTTCACCTCTTAACCAAAGTTAAGCTCATAACATCATTTCTTGTGATGTCCGTACTGGTTAAGACTCAAATCTATACTTGGGAATGTGTTTGTGAATTTACTAAATTCTAAGCTTGCAAGAAGGTTCATTTCTTGGTGGCAAGAAAGGATGCTAGCCAATAAGATGGCAACCTGACTTCAACTCCTGGGATTCACATGTGGGAGTGAAAGAACTAACTGAAATGCACATCTGAACCTCATGTGCACCCTGGCGAAAGTACTCACCCTCCATACACATACAATAAATAAAGAATCAAATAAATTAACGGTTATTTTTAAAACTTGCCTTTGTCTACTTTGCATTCCTTTAGGAATGTTCTAAAATAGAATTATCTCTGAGCTTTTATCAGTCTGTGTTTACATACACACACACAAGCACACACACACACAAGCATGCACACACACACACACACACACACACACACACATACACACACTCACACACACAGAGACACACCAAGCACATTGATAACAACAATAGGTAAGCAGTTATAGCAAAGGAAAGCAGCCTCTGATCTTCACTGTCTGATGATGTTCTTAGTCTTTGCACTGGCATAAACTAGGGTCTGCTGAACCTTTGAGAAAGATTAGTTTACAATCAGAAGAACATTTGGTCACACATGTATATTGACCACAGGTGTCTATTAAGGAAAATATACATAGCCTTTCTATTGTATGGTCTGAGTTCTGGATAACTTCAGAGATTGGTCTTTAAAATTAAATTTTCAATGCATTGGAGTTTGGTCTGATGCTAATAACTGGTTCTCTGCATAAACCTGCCTAATTAAACAGCCTACACCTGGGCAGGGCAGAATGGGGTAGGCATGGCTAAGGTTCCTGGGCTTTGGAGAATCCTAAGAGGTATCCCAGGAAAGACAGACTGATCAGTGGGAGGGGGGAGGAAGAAGGAAGGAGGAGGAAGCCAGGATGGGTTTGCCTGGAGAAAACACCATGTGGGCTGAGGTAGGACTCCAGTAATGGCGTGAAAAGTTCCAGATGAAGAATATATGCAAGTACCCTTGGATTATGGATGAAACATAGTCCAACTGAGGAGGATTAAGGTGGATGGCATTGGATAGGGGCTGGAATTATTGAGACAGTGTAAGTGAAATATCTCCCTTGCCCAAGGTAAATAAGACAATCATAAATCTAACAGGTGTCTGTGTCTCACTATTTGTGGTAGTGGGTTAAATGATACTGCAGTGACAATCTTAGGGCTAATAATAATAAATAATATTAAGACCAACACTTTTTTTAAAAAAAATATGCTACAAAAACAAAGTTTCTAAGAAGTGATTCAATATAGCTCCAGATAATTTTGATTCCCAACCTGTAACATTTCAGCTGTCCAGAAGTAGTTAGTTGGCCTTACAGAATGTTTAAGGTGGGGATAGCTTCTGTTCTGAAAGCTTCATTTCAGTGTTTTAGACTATTTGATGGCTCAAGCACTTTGTCGTCTGTGCATATTCTTTGGATGTGCTGATGATTTTCATGTGTTAGAAGTTCATCACCAATACCACAGAACTGAGAGATGGATTCTCCATTATAAAGGAACATGGTCCAGCAACACAGATTCAAGTTACTCCAAATACCATATCCTGACCTAGTCACAGTGAAGGGATGACTGGGTTATAAGGAGAGCATGGGAACATGTTAATGTTGCTTGTTATTTGGAGATTGGGATAGTTAGCTGGAAAGCAAGATGTTAAAGAGCCAACCCCACCCTGTACTTTGGCCTTTCCACACCCTCCAATAAGGTCTGGTTCAGCACAAAGGCCTTCAACAGTAACCATATTATGGTCTTGACATCTCAAATTTCAGAAGAGTGAGCTAAAGAAACTTCACTTACAAAATTCCCAGTCTTTGATAATTGTTTGTAGCAGCAGAAGTGGACAAAGGAAATAACAAAACACATTGTTTATTATTATTTTACTGACATTATAGCAAAACAGCCAAGCAGGCTTAGAATCCTAGGCTGCCATGTTGTGTAAAAACCTCCACCTTGATGCTAGAGGAATACTTCTGTCTATTGTGAGAATATGCAAAAGAAGCAGTGACAGTGGTGATGTGACTCAGGGAGTGCACTGATGAGAGCACTAGTAAAACAGATGTACCTCTGTGGGGTGAACCATGGCATTGATTTCCACTTATTTCTAAATCTCAGCTTCCTTTCCCTGACATTAGTGAAGTCATTCCTCTGATGCATCCATGGTTGCCCCACCCTGTTTTCCTGTGACTCACTCTCTCTAAGCCTCCTGGTATTCTACTGAGTGTCTTGAACAAACATCTGTTCAGTTCAGATAGTCCAAATTATGATTCCACCAAAGGCCACCTGGGTGAACCAATAAGTTTATGGACTTAATTACAGAACGCTGGTGAGAGATATTAAAGGAGTGTATGTGATCTCAAAACAGGTGCATCTCCACAAAGTTCCATCCCATCTGGATGAAGATGTCATGGAAGCTGCAATAGAGATCCCCACTTCCAGTTAACCATCTAATTACACAATCTCGCACCTCCCAAGATTACTTAGAGTTGAAGAAAGTTAGGAAAGAGTAATATTTGGGAATCCCTGTGAGCCTGCTATGACTCTCCACTATTTTCTTCAATAGCTCCACTGTTGCTTCCACAGACTTGGATATTAATGTGCTGTTGCTCTGCTCATCAGTAGCCATGGCTACCTGTTAATGTCTATCCCAAGAGAGTATTTTGTTGTGTCCTGAAGGAGAAATATTTTACAAAACAACCTTCTTAGCAGTACTCTTTGTCTTTGATTTTGGCCTCGCCTCTTAGGCTTGGAATTAGTCTGCATCCATTGGTGGGAGTTGTATTCTGTAGTGAGGACTGTTTGTCTTCTACACTCTTGCTGTACAGGCTGCCTCCCACCTGTTCTGTCCGTTGCATGTCTTTGCACATTTCTCCCACTGTACCAGTTGTCTTGTGTACTAATTTTGTTTGTCCTCATGAATCTGAGCTTGTCTTCATTTTCATGTCTTTCTCTCATCAACAACCTTTACCAACAGATTTCAATTTCTTTCCAATTTCTGTTTTTTCAAGGAAATTCTCTAGAAATGGCTATTAGAACACTGACCTCAGCTATTACACATTGACCTCCCCTAAACCTTATTATATGTCAGCAGAGTAAAAGGTGGCTTAAAGGCAGAGGAGAATCTCATTTTCAGAAGCGTCAGGAAGTTATCTGAGGTCAGAGAAGTAGACAATTAACTTAGGTTTTATTTCCTTTGTTTTTTTAAGTTCAATACAAATTCTTGAAATTGTCTTTAAGTGTTCCCATAGCTCTGTCAATTCACATGTGAGTGCTTCCAGATTGACTGCTCTAAGGCAGCAAGTCCTGTAAACTCACTCAGATGTGTAGTCATATATTGTTTTAAGTGCAGATTGAGTTCAAAGGACACCCTTTGGTATATTCTCCCACTGGTATTTTTATGTTTTTGCCCATATACCAGGTAGACCAGGATAGAAATATAAATAGAGACAGCATGTTAAGAAAGGAAAAGAAATCCTGAAAGGGAAACCAGCTATTAAGCTCACAAGTGGCTGAGCCAGAGGCAATTTATCTTTCCTACATTATTTGGATAGTACCTACCTCACCTGCTGATTCTACACTCTGGACTTTTTTTCATGCATGCTCAGTTGATTGTTGGACATCTTGCAAAGTGTGTCTGCCAACTAGCTTCTTTTATTGTCAATCTTGACATAGATTTCTCCAGTCTTTATTCACATAATTAAGAAGTAATTTATTTGCACAGTGGGATAAGAAAGAACGTTTATTGGAGGAAATTACAGAAAGTTGGATGTCCTCTCATAGGTTATGGATTCTGAGTTCAATAGAGATACTTATCTTGGATCTCTCATGATTTTATAGGCCCACAGAGACCTTTTCTTTTGAAGGGAGAACTGGTAAGAGACTGGTACAAATCCTTTCCTCTGTTATCTTCTGAAATGAGGTCATCTTTAGGCATGTGGGTGGAGAGCTATATCCTATTGTTATGGAGGCTAGGTTTGATTACCTTTAGTATTGAAAGACAGGCTCTACTGAAAATGGGCCAGACAACAATTTCATATCATTTATTGTGTAATTACAACACACCAAACTTGTCTTCTAAAATCTCTGTAAATCTCCCTAAGGCTTCCCTCAAACACTAAAGAAATAAGAATCAATGTATGTTTCAATGTAAGAAATATTTTACTTTCCTTTGTGTGTGCATATAGTGGTTGTCTTCTTTTTGTTAAGCATTTCTATGAAGCAGCCATGTTTGACACATGACATCTCAAGATGATGTGTTTTCACAACAGCCTTAATTTTTATACCTTCAAGATTACTCAGAATATTTTTTTAAAAGCATGGATTGGAGAGGTAACTTTACACTTGTCATGAATAGTAATATTTAACTGCATAGAATCACATTAATTCTTACTTTCCAATCAGGAGCCAAATGATGGGCAGTACTAAGTAGTTAGACCAACCCTACCATGATCATTGCAACACATCTGTGTTTTTTTTCCTCATGTAAAATAAATTTTAATTAGTGTTAACACTACTCATTCCTGCACAGGAAACTTCAGAGAAAAATTAGGGAAACTTAAACAATAGCCCTGGCTTTCTATTTCTTTTTTCTTTTTTTTTTTTGACTAAACTTTTTATTTTATTTATTTTTTATTAATTACACTTTATTCACTTTGTATCCCCCATAAGCCTCTCCCTCCTCTCCTCCTGATCCCACCCTCCCATCCCTTCTTCACACACACTCCTCCCCAAGTCTTTTGACATTCTGTTCTGCAACAGAGGTTGAGAAGAGTGGGTACTAATAATACCTGTAAATATCCTGATCCACAAAAATAAAGAATTTATCTTTATATATTAAACTGGTAAGAACAAAAGAATGAATGTGGAAAATGTATTATGGAGTACTTTTTCAAATGTGTGCAGGTGTGTGTGTGTGTGTGTGTACACCAAAGATTAAGATTGCATTTCTTTCTCAATATTCTCTACTTTAATATTTGAAAAGGGATCTCACTATAAAGTTAGATCTAACTGATTTTGCAAGACTAGATGTCAAGAGAACCCCAAGGAGTCTGTTATAGATGCATGCCACAATGCTTTGCTTTCCCCATGGGTGCTGAAGAGCTGAGACAAGTCTTCATGCTTATATGGTAAATTATCTTCTAGGTGAGCCATTTTTCTAGCATCTGAACAAACTGATTTTAATTCTAGTGAAATCTATGATGACTGTCTGTCATGTCCTGCATGGTAGCAAATTCTCAATCATTCTGTTTGTATAACAACTTATAGACAGACAAGAATGAAGTAAGAGTGAGCTTGCTTGTTTTATATAATATATATTAACACAAAAGTCCTTAGAGACAGAATTCCCCAATGAGCATCCATTTACTTATTCAATGTGATTTTTTTTCCACTGAGTTTTGAAGGATGAAGAAAACAAACAAAGACCTTCTTATTTGTCTGAGAAAGGGATAGAGCAGATGGCTGCTGTCCTTGAGAGTAGAGGATAGGGGAGAGCTAAAATAACAGAATATTTGAAACTTGCACATCAGCACAGGGTCCTGACTCTCCTCTTAATATAAAAATGATGTTTATGCTGATAATAGCCTAATGTTAATCACAGGAGTCATAAGACACTAGTGCCACTGAAGTTTAGATAAATATTACTAAGCTTCCTAAAACAAAGTCTATTCAGAAGAGAATATTATTAGTCAACAGAGGTTGATTGCCAAGTGATCTGATGGAATTTAGTTTCCTCGGGAACTTTTTCCTCGGTCAAGAGATAAATTTACACATTAGAGTCTTCATTTCATTTCTTTTCCATGTATCCCCCTTTCTCAATCCTTCTGTCCTTCTAGCTCTTCTTCTCTCCTTTCCTTCCTTTATTTTCTCCATTGTCTTTGTGTGTGTTATATGCATATATGCAGTAAGCTAGCCTGCAGTAAGCTACATGAGTATATGGAGGGCAAAAGTCAATACCACAAGGCTTTTAATATTTGTTCTCTACCTTACTTTTATATACAGTTTCTAACTGAACCTGGAACTCCCTGATTCAACTAAACTTAGCAGTCCAGTGAACCCCTGGGGTAGGACTGTCTATGTCCATCAGTTTTGGGGGTTACAGTTATGTATGTATGTCTATGCCTGGCTTTACTTATGTGGGTTTTGATGTTCTGAAACCAAATACTCATGCTTGCATAACAATCATTTTACACTCAGAGCTGTCTCCCCAGCCCCTATTATAGTTTTTAAGTCAGGAAGGATAGCTGACCAGCTGACCAACTTGAACATCAAAATGATAAGGAAAATAAAATTAAAATTAAAAGAAATTGAGTGCTTGGTTCTAAGATCAGCAAAGAGGAAGATGTATGTAACTAGTCTCTGCTGTGAAAAAAATCAGGAATTAATGGAAAGAAAGTTAAATGCACACACAGGTGACATTCTTGGAACATTTATTCTAAGACTCTGAATCATAAAGCTTCTATTTCATATTGTAAAAACGTCCTTACATTTGGTTCAGGATGAATTTCCAAGCAAGGAAGAAGTTGTATATCATCATTATATATTCATGGGTACTTGAAGTGTTTCTGTAGTCTCCTCTATATATTTTCTCAGATTCCCCAGCATTGAATAAAATCTGTGCTTTTCCTTTAAATATGAAAATTGCTTTCCTTATATTACCTATTAATAAGACAGTAAATAAAATACCAAGTTAATGTGGAGCTGCCATGAATACAGTGGACTAAATATATGATTTGAGCTCAGATGTCAGTTATTTGAATGTAAAATGGGAATTATTTATTCATTCATTCATTTGAGGCAGACTGATATGATGCACAGTACATGTCACCTGCTGATGGTAGAAGGCTAGAGGAATGTGGTCTTCCTAACATAGAACAGAAGGGTTATCCAGATCCAAAGATCTGGCAAAGGGGTAGCAAATAAGAACTCTCTGCATATTGTAAAAAATATTACCATAAAAGACAAATAGCATTATATAGCTTACATTTTATTTAAATTTGATTTATCCTATTCCCAGTTGGATAGACTAAAGAAACAGCAATATATATTTCCAGTCTTGACACAAAAGCAAGCTATTACTTGTAAGTGTCTGTGAGTGCTTTGTTTGTATGTGCACATATATGATGGTATTTAAGGAGGCAGAAGACGGTTTAAGATCCCCTGGAGCTGAAGTTACCTGCAGTTGTTAGCTTCCCTCTGGGAATGGATCCAGGTCCTTTGGAAGAGCTATTTCTCCAGCTCCCTACTGGTCATTTGCGATAGGGAAAATACACAGTGTCTCTTCCAACTGAAACTGACTGTGATGGCTAGTCAACAGGTCTAAATAGATATCCACATGTAGAAAAATGCAAATAGACCCATGTCCAGCTATACCACTCCTGGGTGTATACCCAAAAGATACATCACCATTCAACAAGCACATTTGCTTAACTATGTTCACAGCAGCTTTTTTTTTTTTTTTTTGTAATAGCCAGAATCTGCTAACAATCTAGATGTCCCTCAACCGAAGAATGAATACAGAAATTGTGGTACATTTACTCAGTGGAATATTACTCAGCTATTAAAAAAGCAAGCAAATCATGAAATTTGCAGGCAAATGAATGGAAGTAGAAAAGGTCATCCTGAGTGAGGTAACCCAGAAGCAGAAAGACACACATGGTATATACTCACTTATAAGTGGATATTAGAAATATAATATAAGATAAACATACTAAAATCTACAGACCTAAAGAAGCTAAACACTAAGGAGGACCCTAGAGAGGATGCTTAAATCTCATTCTGAATGGCAAACAGGATAGAGATCATAAGCGGGAAGAAGAGAGGAAACAGGATGGGAGCCTACCCTAAAGGGTTCTCTGAAAGGCTCCACCCAACAAGGGATCAAAGCAGTTGCTGAGACTCACAGCCAAACTTTGGGCAGAGCACAAAGAGTCTTATGGAAGAAAGAGGGAATAGCAGGACACGGAGGGGACAGAAGACGCAAAAGGAGATCAACAAAGCTAAAAACCTGAGCCCAGGGGTCCTGCAGATACTGATGCACCAATCAAGGACCATATATGGAAAAGACCTAGATTCCCTGCTCAGATGTAGCTGATTGGCAGCTCAGTCTCCTTGTTGGTGTCCAAGTTAGGGTAGTAGGGGCTGCCTCTGTCACGAACTCCATTGCCTGCTCTTTGATCACTTGCCCCTGGCAATGAGGCCTTACCAGGCCACAGAGGAAGAACATATAAGCAGTCCTGATGAGACTTGATAAGCTATGGGAAGATGGCAAAAGAGAACTCTCCCTTTCAGTGACTAGGGGAAGGGGATGGGAAAAGAGGGAGGGAGGATGAAACTAGGAGGGGTTGAGTGAGGGGGCTTCAATCAGGATATATAATGAATAAATTATGAAAAAAATAAAAGAAAAGAATTCTGGAGTCTACTGAAATGCAGATAAGACATCCATCCTCCAGGGCTGAACAACTAATGCATTCAAAGACATTTTAGTAGGAAATAGCCATTGTTGGACTAGCTGGACCATAGCCTGTAAGCTACTCTAATACATCCCTTGGATATTTATATAGGCTCATTCTATCAGTTTTCTTCCTCTGATAAACCTTTAGATCTTGAATAATAAAAAGGCATTTCCTCAGTGGAATACTGTTACTTAAGTAACAATAAAATGGTGGAAAGAAACCCCCAGAGAACACATCTTCTCTGGTGAGCATTGAGGGCAAGCAGTGGGTTCAACGGATTTGCATGCATGTGTATGAAATACTGTATTTAAGAAAGTAATCTAGATCAGGGATGGAGATACCTCCAGATGATCTGTTGTTGTACAGGA